>JAOWBN010187412.1:0-16167 GCA_028565015.1 Pinguicula moranensis | reverse complement strand
AGGAGGAAGTGAGGCTAGCCTCGTCGGATTCCGACGCGGCGTGCATCATCGTGACTGGAGTTTGTTAGTTTAACTGGTCTTCTTCTTGATCCAAGAATGTTGGATAATTAGGTAAGTAATGGGGAAAACAAACTTTGAATCTGTGAAGTAGAGTGTGTCATGTTTCGTGCAATTTATTAACAGTTATTGAGGAGAGAAGAATGCAAAGGAGAAAAATAGGTCAAAAACTGAAAGGAGAAAATTGCGTTTGCTTCTTAACTACCAAAATTATACTGATTCGTTCTTCTTATTTGAGTGCAATGATTTTTAATTATTCGGGATTTTGATTATGATATATCGGATTGAAGTTGAAATTCAAATCGGGCAAAGAAATCAAAATCATATCTTCAAGGGAAAGTTTATACGCATTATTAGCTTTTGAGAATGCTGTACCATTTCAATCAAGAGTCAATGTTATTTTTTCTCCACGAAGTTTGGTAATTCTATTTATCACATTAAATTTTCTCTTTCCACAAAATTATTTTTACCAACACTAACAATTTTATTCTCTCTTTGTATCATGAAATTATATTCATGATAATTGTTTGTCCACTGTGGTTATACCTTTTTATACCGGGCGGGTGCGCTCACCGATAGGGATAACTGTGGATAAGTTCTTGCTGCTTCGTACACATTGTCAGAAAGAGATGGCATCCGGATCGTCTAGCACCTTGCTTCCAGTGGACAATGCTGCTCCAGAAGGAGATGAGGATGAGAGAGGTGAATGGACTGATGTCATAAATCCGGGGAGGAACAGAATTGATAAAGACAAAGGCTTACTTGCTGCAAGTCACAAGAGGAGTCCATCTGTGTTTATAGCTAATCTGCGCTTGGCTTCCACATCCTTCTATTTCACAAACTTCCCACCTTCTTGGTCTAAGGAGGAGATGTGGAAAGTGTTCTCATCATATGGTACTGTCACAGACATACATGTACCGAAGGAACAATCAACTCCTGGGAAACGTTTTGGTTTCGCCCGCTTTACTAAAAAATCAGTAGGGGATGACACTCTGGGCAAACTCAACGGCATTTGGGTGGGTTCGTTTCGCCTCAAGGTCAGTGCGGCGAAAACTCAAGAGCCACAGTCTGCGCAAGAATCCATTGTGTTTCCTCAATCAAAGATACCTATAGCCCAGCCCCCCGTGGAATTGGTCCCTGATAGCGTATCCATCTCTTTCAAACCGGACCCAATAGCTTCACAGTGGTTGAACAATTGTTTAGTGGGATTTCCTGGGCCAATTCTAGACTTGACTTCGATGATCAAAATGTTGATCGAGTCGGGCTACGAGGAGTGCTCGACTGCGAGACTGGAAGGGGGCGAGGTCCTCCTTAAATTAAAGAACAATGCTGATCAACTACGACTTCTGAATGATACAACCACAGCTAGTAAACTTAATCTGCACTCCCTGCGTTCTTGGAGTCTGGTAAAGGGGAAGCTAATGAGACCAGCCTGGATTCAGATTAGGGGCACTCCCCTACACTGTTGGTACTCAGAATTCTTCTCTGAAATCGCCTCTCATCTTGGTACTCTGCTGAAAATAGATGAGAAAACATTAAATCATTCTGAAATGCAGTTTGGTAGACTTCAGATACTTATTGAGCAGAATATCCCGGTGGACCAAACTATCGAGATTGTGACGGATGTGGAAAAATTCAATATTCATGTGAAAGAAGAGCATATCAACTCTGATAGGATACATCTCAAAAGTCAGCAAAATATACCATGGGGACGAATACATAACACTGTTCTGCAATCTTCGGAAGAATGGCCAGAGTTAACTTCAAAGAAAGGTACCTGGGTATACAAAAAGAAGACTGTGGCAGACACAGGTGCATCCACCTCTGGATCTTCAGAAAATTCTGGTGAAAATATCATACCCGTGGCACCTCCGGTGATCGGTGAAAGAATCGAGGAAAAATCCGATGACTCGATTCCCGAGGAAGTCAACGCATCTGTAGGACCTGAAACGGAAAGCTTGCAGCAACACTGTGTTGAGACCCCCAAGAAAAATCGTACGGCTGATTCTCCACAGTGTATAATCCCGGAAATCTGGCTACACCCTGCTGAGAAGCCGGAAATATCTGAATGGGAGCAACAACCGATACCTGTGGAGCCGCAGTTAAACAGAGGTCACTCACAGATGTCTCTCACTGCTGGAGAGGACATGGATAATTTGCGATCCTTAATGAGCCCGGCCCAAGAAAAATTTATGAGATTACTAGCCCGGCAGCATGACTTCTTGGGCTCCCGGCCCTTATTTCAGGAGCAAGTTAATCAAGAGTATATGGATCCAATTGTCACTCCAAAAGTTCCGGACAAGCTGAAAACAGATTTTGCTAAGACTCAGACACAACACTCTCAAGATTCAGATCCCTTTGATCTGATGCCATTGATAGAGTTAACTCCAAACTCCCTTGCAGCAAGAACAACAAAATCACTTCATAACTTGGAGTCCATGAATGATTCCGATAGAAAGTTGTTAACTCATACACGAAGAATCCAGGACTCTCTGATATCTCCAATGGCAGACATAACTACGGCAGTCGATGTTTCTGAAGCGATTGAAACATCCTCCCAGGTCAATGCGATAATAGACTTGGCTATTGAGCTTGGGGTGAATCCGAGAACTACTCGATCAGATTTATCGGCTAGGCTCACTCAGATGCAGAATAGAGACAATGAGCAGTACAATCAGTTATTATCAGGCAAACCAGAGAAAGGAGTTTCTTCCAAGTAATGCGTATTGCATCATATAACATCCGGGGTTTAGGAACACCAGGGAAAAAATCTGAAATTAGGCAGTTGATACTATCGGAAAAATTGGAATTACTCTGCATCCAGGAGACTAAGCTATCCTCTTTAAGCCGGTGGGAATGTCGCAGATTGTGGCCACATGATGAATTTGATTATCGCCATGTCAATGCAATAGGCAGTTCAGGGGGCATACTCTGTGTCTGGCACCGCTCCCACTTCAAGCTAATAAATCACTGGATGCAACCAGGGTGTCTGGGAATTGAAGGATACTTGGGAAGGGAGGCAATCCCTATAAAGCTTATCAATGTATATTCTACAGGTTCTCTAAGATTGAAAAAAGTCCTATGGGAGCAAATCAGTTACAGAGTTAAAAGTGAGCCTACAGCTAGATGGTGCATAGTGGGCGACTTTAACGCAATTCGGTCACCTACAGAACGTCGGAGCAAGGCTCTTTCATCTCATTCAGAGATGACTGAATTTAACAAATTCATACAGGAGACTGAACTAATGGATCTACCACTGCAGCGCACGAGATATACATGCATATCTAGGGGTGGCCTTTGTAGCAGCAGATTAGACAGATTTCTTTTATCTGCCTCTTGGTTGGAAACTTGGCCTGATGTTTATCAAGTGGGATTAGATAGGTTACTTTCAGATCACAGGCCAATAATGTTGAAATCTGAATCCGTCAACTGGGGCCCTAAAGCCTTCAGAACTCTTAATTGCTGGGAGAAAGAAGAGGGCTTTGACGAGTTGGTTAAATCGATATGGAGTAATTTATCAGTGTTTGGTCGAAGGAGCTATGTGTTATGTGAGAAAATGCGTCAATTAAGATGGAAACTGAAGGATTGGAATTTGAATGTTTTTGGTGCAGTGGAGTCAAAACTAAAAAAGCTACGTGAGGAGTTGAATGTTTTTGATCTTATAGCTGAACAGATGGCTCTTACTGAAGCGCAAATGACAGAACGTCAAAATATATGGCATCAACTACAGAATGCAATTCAAGCCAAAGAATCTTTAGCTCTGCAGAAATCAAGGTCACAGTGGATTCGAGAGGGTGATAGTAATACGCGATATTTCCATTCAAAGATCAGAAATAATTGGTATAGAGACCAAATTCGTGGGCTGTTCATAAATGCTGAATGGACAGAAGAAGTTGATGAGATCAAAAATGGAATCACCACTTACTTTTCTCAGCACTTCTCGACTGAACAGTGGGGTCGGCCTTCTTTGGACTTACCAGCTTCACATACTCTTACAGCAGAGGATAATGCATATCTTGTTTCTCGTTTCTCAGAAGAGGAAATCAGAGCTACGGTATTTAGTTGTTCGCCTTCAAAGTGTCCCGGTTCGGATGGATTTAATTTCCACTTTATACAATCACATTTGGACACTCTCAAGGACGACTTCATCTCTTTTATTCAGGAGTTCTACAGAGAAGGGCGTCTTTCTAAAGGTATGAACGCTACATTCATAACACTAGCTCCTAAAATCTCCAATCCAGTAAAGATTGAGCACTACAGACCGATTTCTCTTGTGAACTGTGGCTACAAGATTCTTGCTAAGATCTTGGCTAATCGAATGAAATCAGTCATGCACAAGGTTATTGCAAAATCGCAGACAGCTTTTTTGAAGGGGCGACAAATACTGGATGGCATATTGGTGGCCAACGAGATTATCATGGATGCCAAGAAATCTAAGAAGCCTATGGCTCTGCTAAAATTGGACTTTGCTAAAGCCTTCGACACTGTAGATTGGGGATTTATGTTATCAATGCTGCAAAAACTCGGTTTCTGCAATATATGGGTAGATTGGATTAAGGAATGCGTTTCTTCAGCCCACGCTGCAGTTCTTGTGAATGGTAGTAGTGCCGGTGAGTTCAAGACACACCGCGGTCTGAGGCAAGGAGACCCCCTCTCCCCCTTCCTCTTCCTGGCAGTAGTTGAAGGACTTAACATCTTGATAAAAAAAGCTGTTGAAAAGAAGAAGCTTGCATGTGTGAAAACTGAAGGTGTCGCCATCTCCCATCTGCAATTTGCAGATGATACATTACTCTTCACTTATGGAAGCCAGAAAAATATCAATGCACTAAAGGGGGTCTTGAGGATTTTCGAGCTTGTGTCAGGTTTATCGATCAACTTCTCAAAAAGTCGGCTGGTTGGAATCAATATATCTCAAGAGAAACTGATCAGCTATGCTAATGCACTGCAATGTGAACAAGCTGCTTTACCGTTTAACTATCTTGGCCTTCCAATAGGAGGGAATCCAAGAAGACTCAAAATGTGGGATCCGATACTCGATATCATTAAGTGCAGAATATCGAAGTGGGAAAACAAATTCCTAACCTTTGCAGGTCGAGTAACACTTCTCAAATCAGTACTATCGAGTCTACCCCTCTACTACTACTCCATGTATCTAGCCCCCAAGCATGTGAACAAGTCTATTGAAAAAATGATGAGTGATTTTTTATGGAAGCAGACTCCACTATCCTCTAGAATACACTGGATCAGTTGGGTAGATGTCAGCAAAGTTGTGAGCAAAGGTGGCTTAGGCATCAAAAATCTGGGAGCAATGAACAAAGCACTGCTTGCTAAATGGTTGTGGAGGTTAAAACAAAATGCTGCGGGACTATGTTTTGATGTGATCCGATCAAAGTATTATAAAAACAGTGATGACCAGTGTGACTGGTCACTGATTTCTCTCCCGGACTCAGTCTCAAATTATTGGAAGTACATCTGGTCCATCTCCAAATTACCATGGTTCAATAGTAGATTAATTCTGGAAGTCAAAACAGGGGACAAAGCACTCTTATGGAAAACAAATTGGTCCGGTGAGGGTTGTCTAGCTCTCTCCTTCAAGCGTCTATTCAAGTTGAGTACTCAACAAAATCATTCCATATCCCAGGTATGTCAAATTCAACAGGAAACTCGAAGCTGGCACCTCTCCTTCAGGAGAACTCTACGGTTGCGTGATGCAGAAACCTTATCAGAACTAGAACACTTTCTATCAAGGCAATCCCTGCCTATGGAGGGTACTGATCAGTGGCGATGGAAAGGAAATGCGAAGGACATATTCACGGTCTCTTCAGCTTATGCAGCTCAAAACTATCATCAAGGCAACAATGCAGAGGATAAGGCTGATCTATCCAAGGTATGGTGTAAACTTCCACCGAAAAACATACAATTTTTCTGCTGGCGTTTGTTGCAGCTTAGAATCCCTACAATGGATAATCTGTTAAATCGTGGGATAAGACTAAACATGAATGTGCAGCTATGTGTTATGTGTGCCAAATCAAGAGAAACAATCTCACATCTCTTTTTTGGATGCCAAGAAGCAGCAGACCTCTGGAAGGGTATTTATTCCTGGTTTGATCTGGTTTATTCTGAAAATCACACAGACATTGTGGAGCATTTTGCTAGACATATGAATTACACAAGGGGGCCAACTGGGGCGGAAATTTGGAAGGCTTTGTGGCAAGCAACAGTTTGGTGCATTTGGAAGGAGCGGAATGCTATAAGATTTGATTCAGAGGAAGTATTCGCAACAAAGATTGATTGGATCAAAAACAGTATGTGGCTTTGGATAACTACTAGAAAAATGGAGTACAGAGGAGCTACTATCTCTGAATGGATTCGTAGTCCATGGTACTGCTGTCCGATAATATTGCGAAGAAGCCATTTTCAGAATTTGTCAGCTACTGGTACTTAAATGTTAGATCAAAACTTGTTGGCTTGTGGAAGCAACCTGTTGGTGGTTCAAAGACCGTAGTTATTTTGCTCTTTTTCTGGCCAACATTGTATGTGGCATATATAGCCTAAGTATGCCTGCTTTGTAATGTGTGTTATTGATTGAATGAAAACTTTAATTAGCCAAAAAAAAGTTCCTGCTAATTTATACTAGTTTATTTATTTATTTAAAATGAAAAATATTTCTTCGACGAAACTCAATAATGATAAATTATTATAGTTGAGAATCTATGTTAATGTGACTAATTTTATTAATGGTAAGCAGAAGCACAACTAGTGTAACTAATTTTTTAGTTAGGGTTAATTATTACAATGTTATCAACTAGAGATTCGTGCCTCATTTTATTAATGGGAAGCGCCGCCTGAATAATGCAGATTGCTGACATTACTAACAACAGATAACCTATGATTAACAAATAAAGTGTTGATGCCGTCCGAAAAAACAAAAGAAGCTCCAGAAGATAACATAATTATAAGTACATTTAGGAATGCTTCAATATTAATTAATTGACCTCCTTCTATTGTATTCCAGTGATTTTGTTCATTGGAATTCTAGTGGCATTTGGTCATTATTATATGGTAAGAGTGTTTGCCAGTAGTTTAGATCTGTTTTGATGTTTATTTGGTTCGAGTTCGTTGTGAAGAACTTCGTCGATGTTTTTTGAAAGATTAATATAAGTAACGTGAGCATCCATTTAGAGATCAACGTGGAGGTAGTCAAGAAAGATATTTTCGATAAATCACGGGCCTTTGTGTGATTTCTCTATTTATTATTTTATTCAATTTTTGAATTCACTATTAAAGAAATTTACTAATTATCTATTGAGTGTGCTAGTCAATCGAGTTACCAAACCCAACATTTTTTTTCATCGACCACGTATTAGATCTCTAATCGGAGCCTGAGAAAACAAATGTTTTTCAAAGATTTTGTATTGCTTTGTACCCCTTGTATATTGATAGCACTGGGTGAAATTTGGGGGCCAAGAACTTGCTCCTTGCCTTTTTCCGATCTGCACCATGCAACTCTCGGAATGGAGCAAATATAGTAGCTAGATTGAGATAGGTGTGTGCGGGTGTTGTGGCCAAAGGAATACAAGCATTTATTATACCTCAATTTTAGTCTCTAGAGAATCACCATTTTTACATTGGTTGTACAGACCTATTTGTAGTATTTAAATGGGGTACAATTGTATTTTATTAAGAATATGATAGGTAATCGTATAACACATTTGTCGGCGGTAGTCGTTGCGTGTTATCTCTTTATTGGGCGGCGGATTTTATTCCTTGTTTCCTCGACTGGGGGTTCGAGATGAATAATGCTTGTCGAGGGGCAGATGCAGTGGTCCATTCCAAAAGGTCCTCATGTATCGGTCCCCGGAGGGCCCGCATAAACTGAATTTTATCTTTTCCAAGAGCCTTTGTGAAAATATATGCCAATTGCCGTGAAGTGGCACATAAGTTGTAATAATTACTCCATTTTTAAATTCATCACGAACAAAGTGACAATCAACCTCGATGTGTTTTGTCCATTCAAAAAGCACAGGATTTACAGCAAGTATCATAGTTGCTTTACTATCATAGAAAAGTTGCATCCTAATGGACTGGTATACACCAAGCGATTCAAGCAATCCATGCAGCCACTTCAACTCACACATGGTTGCCGCAAAAGAACGTTACTTTGCCTCAGCAGATGAATGTGATACAATACCTTGTTTCGTGGTCTTCCAAGCAAATGGTTGAACAATATACCCTGCGAGGGAGCGACGAGTGAGATGACAACTCGCATAGTCAGAATCACAGTAGTCAGACAGAGTGAGAAAACCATTAGCAATTAGAAGGATTACCCTATCCAGGATGACCCTTCAGATACCGAGCAACATGCAAAGCCGATTCCCAATGACAAATAATTGGTTGTTGCATAAACTACGCAAACGTGTGCACTGAATAACCAAGTTTTTCTCGAGTAATAGTCAAATAGATCAACTGTCCCACCAAGAGACAATACTTGTCTGGATGAGCAAGGAGGGGACGGATGTCTCATGCGAGCTGATGGTTATGCTCGAGTGGGAAATCAATGGATTTAGAACCAAGAAATTCGCATTCACTGATAATATCAAGAACATATTTTCGTCAACTCAAAAAAAACCTTGACGATTCTAGGCAATCTCTATTCCAAAGAAATATTTCAGCTAGTTAATAAATCATACTGTACGAGTAAAATCATCTACTATCGTCAAAAAATAACTTGCCCAAGAACTATATTTAACATGACGCTAGAGGTAGGCATCCAAATCGAGCTAAACAGGCCCGAGCCACCCGCCAAAATATAAAAAAAAAAAAAGGGTCAGCCCAACCCATTAAGATACAAGCCGGGTTAGCCCAGTTCGTATATCATGCCGGGTCGAGCTGACCGGTTTTCTTTGTCTTGCTAGGCAGGTTCAAAATTTCCAGCCCATCACAGCCGTCTCAATTTTTTTTCTTTTTTTGGCCAATATTTTGTTAATTTTTTTTTAAAAAATGGGCTGTGCTAGGTTTGGGGTTTAAAATTGAACTATTTTTTTTTTAAAAAAAAGTCCTTTTTCTCAAATAAGTATTAGACCTTTTCTTTTTCTTTTTAACCACTTTTAAAAATTAAAATCGTTTACCAAACAAAGTCTAAAGCACTACAGAGACTTTCTATTATTTAAATATAAAATTGTATTTCAAATTCTATACAGCATACTATTCTTTACTCTATCATCTAATATAATAGTAAGGATCAATATCCCCTCGCATTTTTTTCCAAAACCTAACCCTATCAGAACTAACTGTTGACAATATAATTAACCCTAAGACTAAGTTGAGATTAAGGATGATTTTCCTAAAAAAAGTCTTTCATGAATCATGAGGTTATATATAATAATATATATTATATATGTGTGTGTGTGTGTGTATAGCTCAATTATTGGAAACATACTTCGATAATGAGGTTTACTTTGAAATCGGTGGAGATGTCTTGACTTACTAATTAGAATATCTTTTTCATTAATTGTTCATTATTTTTTTCCAAATATTGGATGCTGTATCAACTGTAGTCAAAGAACGCCGAATTAGGTTAATTAAGCATGACACGTGCTGGCACAATTCCCATGGAAGAATAAAGTCAACACCTGAAAATATAGAAGTTGGAACTGGTTCCACATTAAAAAATACATAAGCATACGTTAATCAATATTAAAGGCAATTAGTCTAATAATTGCTTAAAAATCTCTTGCAAACACCAGCTATGGTAAGTAAACAATGATAATTAGGGGTGGCCAATCGAAATTTGGGATCGGGTATGCCTCTCGATCCTGATCCGAACTATGTTCGGAACTAGGAGTGGGCAATCGGGATTCGAGATCGGGTATGCCCAAATTCTGATCCCGTCCCAAACTAGATCAGGACCAGTTTTTCGGTCTCGATCCCGACCCGAGGCCCGAAATATTATAATTTTTAAGTTTATTTATTATTATTTTCTATTTTTTAGTATTTTTTAATTTTTTATTATGAATTGGGATTTGGTTGTCCCGAAGCCCGATCCCGACCCGATTTTTTTTTTCCATTTTCAAAAATCCGATCCCAACCCAGAAAAAATTCGGGACTTAAATATCATTCCCGATCCCGACCCGAAATCCCAAAATTCTATAAAAAATCAGGTTTTGGGCCTCGACACAATCAGGCCTCAGGTTGTCCCGATGTCCGATGACCATTTGCCCACCCCTATTCGAGACCGATTTTCCGGTCCCGATCCCGATCCAAATCCTACAGTCCAGAAAATTTTTGGGACTGCGGGCCTCGTGTTGTCCCGAGGCCCGAAATTGCTTCTAACAATTAGGGTTAAACCCTAAAACCAAAAACACAGAAAATAGCTCATGAATAATTCATCTTCCATTGCATATCAAGATGCATCAATATTCAATACGGCAGTCCCTTTAACACAGAAAATAGCTCATGAATGAGTAGCTCAATATTCAATACTGGGAAACATTCACAAGAATATAGAAATGCATAATTAGCTGAGGGCATCTCATAAAAGGTTCCTCTTTATATTCACTCTGAATCTAATTAGATAATGAGCAATTCAATGAGAGATTGGTTCATAATCCATGCTTGCAAGAGATGATGCTATTTCCAATTCAAAAAGAAACTCATACATTCAATTTTCCTGTAAAGATGCGTGATTTAATTTCGATGAGCCAAGTTAGTGATCTCAAAAGAAAACTTTTCCTGAATCAGTAACTGTCTACACTGATATTCGAAATTCAGTGTTCATCTTTTGATCAAATAAATGCATTTCTCTCCTATGCCCCATAAGATCACTACCCTCGAACATGAATCATAGCAAATGCAATACTCCACAACAATCACAATGAAATACAACACAAAAAGAGTTGCAATCCAGGTGGAACCAGTAACAGAGATTACAAGAATTACCATAAACCAACAAAGAAAAAGAAAAATACGAACACACTTAAAAGAAAAAAGATCAGTAGCTTTCCTATTCTGTCCTGATAAGAATTCTGGCAACATAGATTTGATGTTCATACCCAATGCAAGTCCCTTTAGAAGAAGACACTCGTAAAAAGAGGAATATAAAGTCATAACAAGGCGAAAATGGGTAATCCATTTTCTTCCTTCCTTTCACCAAGAGCTCAAATCTCTTCCAGTAGCCAAGAGCTCAAATCTCTTCCAGCAGACTTGCAAAAGGGTAGGCCCAACTCAACTGAAAAGGGAATAAAATTTCCGTTTTCACTTACAATGGAGGAACACTTTTCAGGAGAAAAATCAGTCAACCAAATGTCTTGTGAAGACTCTTTCCAACATGATGGAGGCGGAGGCGATGAAGCGAGCGAGGAGTGAGGCAGCGGGCCAACGGCGAAGTGAGCAAGGGATTTAGGTTCGTGAGGCATAAAGGAAACTTGGAAATGCCAAATTAGACTAAGTGAAGGAAAATATGATATATCGTGTATAAGGTGATTTCAATTCAACTTTCTTTTTCTTAATTTGATTATATATATATACTAAAATCAGGATTCGGGTTTGTCACGAAATTTATGGGCCAAACCCGATCCCGACCCAATAAAAGTTCGGGACTGATGACCCGATGTCCCATTTTTTTGTGAAAATCGGGACTTGGGTTGTCCCGAGGCCCGATGACCGTTTGCCCACCCCTAATGATAATTGAATTTTAATGGGGGGATTCATTTTTTCAACTAATATAACAACTAAAATGGTACTATTTTTTTTTTATTCTCAAAAATCCCCTAATATAGCAATTCGTTTCCCAAATCTCCATAAGATGGCAGGTGACATGGGTGTGGTTGTGGCAGACAAATGGAGACGGATAGATGAGGATTGGCAGTGGAATTGGATATGGCGACAACCTCTTACTCTTCCAGTTCTGACTGAACGTTTGTCGGGGAACCAACCTTCTGAAGGTGCAGACGTATGAAGATGGTCAGGCAATGCCAATGGGACGTACAGTGTGAAAGGGGGATACAAAGCATTATGTGGTGAAAATATGCAAGTGACTCCATGGCCGAAACTAGCTGGAATTTGGGGGGGCAATCCCCGTTTCGTGTAACTGCTTTTTGTTGGCGCGTTCTCCAGTCACACGTTGCAACGATTGATAACCTCATGCTTAGAAGTATGTCATTCTCATTGGATTCTCAATTATGTACATTTTGTAAGGAACAAAAGGAGGATGTGTCACACATATTTTTTTTTGTGCCCATTCACATATGCCATATGGGCGGGTATGTACCTTTGGTTCGGCTTGCTGTATGTTGGTCACTGATCCCCGATGGCACATTATCAAGCCCATCTTGGGATCGTGTAAGCGAGGGGTCGGAATATATGGAAGTCGGTTTGGCATGGTTCCATCTGGAACATTTGGAACGTTAGGAATGATATGCGTTTCAGAAATGGGGCATTTGTTTTTGAGAAGTTACTTGAGCGTATCCAAGTCCAGTTATGGTATTGGCACACTGTTTTCAGTCGGTACCAGTTAAAGTGACGATATCTGATTGGTTGCGACACCCACGATTGTGTGTTAGTTCCATTTCCCGCCATGATTTTGTATTTAGTTGGGATCAATGTCGCATGTAAAGGGGACCTTGCTCGCCATAGTGTGTATGGCCTATTTCTTTCATTAATTTAATTTTTATTACCCATCAAAAAACAAATTGCAGGAGATGCCCTTCATTTGTGGTCAATCTACAACTTTATTTTGAATTACTTGGAGTAGTAGGCTTTGGACAACATAACCTAACTATTGAATCTTGATAGTTCAAGTGCTACATCACCCTTGATAAAAACAAATTTTTAGGAAGGCCAAATTTTATATATATACTAAAGAATTTACATAGAAGGGAACGAAAACAAAGGTACATGCTTCAGACCGGATAACTCCTTCAGCGGTCTTCAGTGGCCATACAAGTTGCTTGTTTAGGCGAACTATTTGCACATAATTAGTTTTCTGCAAAATTCAAAATTCAAATTACGTAACCCTTGATAAAATTAAGAGATCATGGATTCAAAATTCTGGTAGCGCAAAATTCCTCCCCAAAAGAGTGATTGCTAAGTGTGTTTGACCTATCCCAAAAAAAACCCACCTACAAACAACTATATTTCGTATAATATGCGGGCACCCACCCTCACCCCACTTCCATCCATAAATTATCGGTAACATAAAATCGTTACTGTTATTGTAACATAATATCAAAAAATTATACTCGATTTTTTGATAATTGGTACGATAACAATATTTTATGATTTTGGCGTACCCAAAAAAATAGTACTTTATGGTTTATCGCTTTCTTTTATAATTTGTTTTAGTATTTTTTATTTTCGGTACAGTAAACATCTATGTACAGTTTTTCTTATTAGCTCAAGAATCATTAAGCATTATTACAAATTACATTATTTTGTTTAAAAAATGGCAATATAACTTCTATTATTTTAGTTATAACTAATCAAAAAAAATTATAGTATTGTACAAATATGATAAAACTTGATTGAAACTTTCATACAGTCAACAATCAACATCAAGTATCAATTAACATAAAAAATAAGTTCAAATTAGTGTGTCATTCTCGACCACTTCAAGTATGTTCTGCGGATTTTCTTCCATCTCTGCATAATACAAATGTAGAGTATATTAGGGACAAACAATTAATATGGCATAGAAAACGGTATAATGATACAGTAATTGGATTTACCATTACCGTAATATAAATTAGTGATAGCGTAAAATCATTATCAATATCATACCATAATACCGAAAAATCATATTGTTAAGTTTTTAGGTAACAGTAATATATGATTTTCGGTACTTGGGATATTTTGCTCAGTCGTATACATCCCACCCCCAAAAATAATAATATAAATAAATAAATAATTTCTCTTTACATAATTTGATGGATTTAAAAAAAATAAAAAAAATAAACTTGGTATGTTTCCCGTAAAAAAAAAATCTCCTCCCCACATCACTTGGGTGCCGCCACTGGAAAAAACTATTACAAAAATTAATATAATAATATAGTATTAAAATCTATTACGTTTCAAAATCGAGGGGGCGCTGCTCCCCTTACCCAGCGGCGGAGAAGGGGCATGCCCCCACCACCCAATTCCACCCCACATAAAATACTACTACTACTACTAATAACTAAAAAAACAGGTAATTTTTTTCAAAATAAATAAATATATATTTAAATGCAAAAAAAAAAAAAGCATTTGCCCTCCATCTCAATTCTCACCTGTCAGAGTAAAATCCAAGCATTATTTTTTTCGCACCCCATGCGGCCTGATCCCCACGAATAAGTCACCCTGCCCCAAGATCGAGAAGTTTCCCTAAAGAACATGAACGTATTGAGTTTATTTGGTCTGATTTCATTTTAAGAAGCAACACACAAAAATAGCACTTAAAACGGAATTCCTAAAACTTTAAAGAAGCTAAACTAAGGGGGTGTTTTGTGCAGCCGTCTTATGCTTATAATTGGCTTATAAGTACCTTTTTTCAAAAAAATGAAGAGTTATTTTTTGAAAAAATGTGATTATAATCCAATTATAATTTTAAGAAGGCTGCGCAAAACAGGGGCTAAATCAAAAGTGTAACCAATTTGTAGATCTTAACGAGTAGAATCGATCTCACCGATCACAATCACCAAAATCTCCGTAGAATCGTCGGAAAACCAGGAGTTTTGACGTCGAAAAGTCGGAGAAGAAGAGAGACGAGAGAGAAATCGCTTTTCGAGAGTATGAGAGAGAAATGAGAATAAATTAATTAATTCACGTCGACGAAAACCTTTTATAGTGATTCCAAAAACAATCCATGTCCATCAGATCTCTTCAAATCAATGGCTCACATTCCATCAAGTACATGTATTTCCACGAGCCATTGGATCAAACTTAAAATGAGCGTCCCAATTTTCACCGATAATCACAATCAATCTGAACCATAGGATCCTGTCAGAATATCGAATGGTTGTGACTCTTCAGATCAAACTTCCTCGAGAAGCTTCATTGCGGACTATTAGATCAAAATTAAAAGAATGGACATGATCAACTCAAGTAGCTTCCTAGAGAAGCTTTAATATAGGCCATTAGATCAAAATATACACGAATGGTTCAGATTACATAATGACAAATAAGCGGGATTTAATTGTAACCACACGATCGTAACAAATGGACGATCAGAATTACACTTTAATTAATGGCATTTTCATTATTTCAGCAACAACATTGATAAAACAGTCATTTTTCACTTAGTAAGGGTAAAACCGTCATTTCACAAGCACATTTCACAAAATACAATACAAACAATGGGGCAGAATAGTAAATTCATAATTTTAAACAATATTCGTTAATATTTTTGATATTTGCATTCAACCGAATAAAACACACAAGTGTTTACGGGATGTGCCCCTAGGCTAGGGGATTAGGTGATCATAGTTCCCAAAATTTTTAAAAAATTATTATATATGTGAAAATTTTAATTTTTTCAGACTTTGCTTAGATGAGTTGGTATATGAGATTTACTTTAACATTTGGTAAAGGTTTGAATCTCGTTGATGTTACTTTTAATTTTTTATTTTATAAAGCAAAAGTATTTTTTTTTGATGGGATTTGAACATTGGTTGATGACTTGATGGTATAAAACTCCATAGTACTAACCACTATACAATAGATCATTGATTGAATTTTATCAATTATAATAGACATTTGCATATTTTCTTTGGATGGTTTTTTAATGTAATTTTTATAATTATTTAATATAATTATTTTTGATAATTTAATATTTTGCTTAATTGTTGGTCAATCAAATTGCAAACTTTTGAAGTTGTTTGGTGTAAAAAAATTGACTATTAGTGCAAAATTGTAGTTGTCGCTGGATCAAACGATCGCTATAATTTCAAAATGTGCATACCCAACTCAGACTAAATCCTTATTGATATTAAAATATATATTTTTTAATTAATATTGATTTTTCAACTACTTATTAAAAAAAATCCATATTGCACGAGTAAATCCTTACTGTTTTGCGCGCCGCCTTCTTCTTCTTCATCTTCTTCTTCTTCTACTATTCTTCTGATTTTTAAGAGGGGT
>JAOWBN010187401.1:0-28353 GCA_028565015.1 Pinguicula moranensis | reverse complement strand
GGTTTATAGTGATTTTAGGGTATTTTAGCTTGTTTAGTGATTATTTGTGCATTAATTATATACCTTAAAATTCGCATTAGGCCACGACCTCCAATGGCTACCTTGATGAGGCGGAACCATAAGGGATAATTATCGTGCTGCAGCTTTGTGCTGAGAATGATGGGCTGATTATTTTCTGGTTGGGGAATATGTTTGAGAAGAGAAGTAAATTGGGCAGGCAGATTCACCGGAGCAGTCGTCTCCTTGGTGGATTCGCGCCTGTAATCTGAGGGTCCACCATGGAGGACAACCTTTTGGGTAGATGATGAGTGTACATGCCGGTTTGAATAACCGAAATCTGCTCTGATACCATGTTAACAATAAGAAGAATAGTAATGGATCCAACTTGTTATCTTTCATCATCATTTGCAGGATACATATAGGGAAGAGTTAGATGGTCCTAATTTAGTGGGAGTTGTGGGATAAGTTGGGTAAGGATCGTGACTCACGATCCATACCATATTTACAAGATTTTTCTCCCACTAATTTATTTACAATTTATTTACATAACTAACTAACAATATATAAGAATAAGCGGGAGGTGGAGGAGGTGACGCATTGTACAAATAACTTGGAGGAGCAGGTGTACTATAATATGATGATGGCCCTTAATCAGTAATACACTGCCTTTTGAAGCCCATCTCCCGAGCATCGCCAAGGTCTGCATATTTACTTCATTGCCATAGGATAACAAGCAGTGAAGTATATATATATATATATATATATATATATATATATGGAGCAGATCCGTGTACACACTAATAAACACATAGAAAAATACGCAATCCTGGCCGTTGTGTCCTACGAATCAACGGCCAAGATCAGAAAAATATTAAAAAAATGCCTCCCTTTTGAAACCCTCGAACTCGAAGCATCTGGAGTCGAAACCCTCGGTACCAGCAGAAAATTGAGTTTATAAGAGGAAGATACCTAACAAGTTATTTTCAATCATCAAAAGCTAAGTAAAATGAGTTCAAGAGAGACCTATTTATAGGCCCACGTTCATATTCAAAAGGTACTAATGAACAGATGCATTGGTTCTAAGAGATGCATCCATTTTAAAAGACACAACTATTCGAAAAAGGTATGTCCATTGATGAAGAGTTGCCTCCATTCTGGAAGGGTGCGTCCATTGACAAAGAGGTGCAACTGTTCATGAAGAGGTGTAACCTTTGGTGAGGAGATACAACCATTCGTGAAGGGGTGCAACCATTCATGAAGGGGTGTGTTGGTTAGAATCGTCGCGTCTATTCAAAGAGATGTGTCCTCTCGAAGGGGTACATCCCTTGAGCCATCCACCTTGGCCAATCGTCCCTTGCTGAACGCATGAGTTCATCATTGATCTTCTTAGCTCGAACTCTAGTGATCAGTCCACTTGACCAGGCTAGTGTATCCTTCCTTAGCTCAGATCCTTGTGGTGCTCTCATTGACCTTTAGGCTTCTCTGCCCAACACTCTTGTATGAGCTCAACAACTCCTTCATCTCGTAGCCTTGTCATTGGCCCATTTAGCACGACCAATGGGTCTTGTGTTGCCTTGGCTACTTGGAGTATAATAGGAATTGCATCAATGCACCCCAGTGAATAGTGGTTAGCTGATGCATGTCATGACATAACTAATTAACTGTAAAAGAGATGCCTGGACAAGTAAGAGTACAATATTGTAGAGCTCTCACTGTTTGACGAAAGATTTTAACATCAGTCGGACTAAGAGCATTGCCATCAGTAGACCTAAATCTCGAACAACAGTTGCTAGGAAAAGGAAGAGGTCTTGCTCCAAGCATTCTGGTTCGATCAAGGATGTCCACGATGTACTGGCTCTATCAAAGATGCAAACCACAAGTGTCTTGGAGTGCTTGAATACCAAGAAAGTAGCCCAAGTGACCAAGATCTCTCAACTTAAAAGTACCTTGAAGATGGTCAACGAGAGCAAAGATATCAGCACGGTGTGTCCCAATGACTAAAATATCATCAACATAGATGCGGACAAATACGTGCATCTAAGAGGAGTTGAACATAAATAGATAATTATCCACATCTGAGCAAACAAAACCATAGTCACGGACTGTAGCAGACGAAGATATCATACCCGAGGAGCTTGTTTGAAATAATACAGAGCATTGTGTAAATGAGACACATGATCGGTAAACTTTGTAGAGACAAACCCGTGAGGTTGTTCCATGTAAACCTCTTCCACTAGCAAACCATTCAGAAACGCATTAGAAATGTCAAGCTATTGAATCACTCAGTTAAACTGCTCTTCAAGTGTTAGTAAAATTCGAATAATAGAGTATTTAACTACAAGGCTGAAAATCTCATTGAAATCAACTCAAAATGTCTGGTAAAAGCCACAGATCACCAACTGAGCTTTGTATTAGTCAATAGAACCATCAACTTTTTGCTTGATCTTATACACTTATTTATTATGAATGATCCTCTGAGATATAGTTTGTGGGCATAAAGACCAAGTAGAGTTTGTGGGCATAAAGACCAAGTAGAGTTTGTGGGCATAAAGACCAAGTTTGTTTCCAGCATACCTCAAACTGCCACATCTTGCATGGTTATTAAAGCTGTAGAAAGGATTTAAAAACTAATTGAATACGGCAATGGATTCGTATCTTTTAATGCAGAAGCGTATAGAACCGTAATCCTTCGATTGATTATGCCACAAACATGAACTGGGGTAGGTTACTAGAGTCCTTGTATAATCTACGAACTCAAATCTCTCCTCCAGAGATGGTGATGCAGCAATTCGAGAGAACACTGTATTTGTTTGGGTTCTTAGCATATGAGAATTGTGTATTGGTGTGTAGAAGTAGGCGCCTACTGTGCTCCTTACATAGGAGGGAAGGCAGAATCCAACACTAATTATGATTCTTAATATTAGGTAATTAAGAAATAATTACTCTTAATTTAGTTAGACAAAAACTTATTTTTTCTAACAGCTCCCACTCGGCTACACAAGCCATACTACAAAATACAGTTTTGAATCTTCTGATGCTTCATACGAAAAGTGAGTCGTATGACCAAAAAGTAACTAGTAGTGCTATATTAAGTTACCATCTAACTAAACTGAAACTTTCAAAGTAACGGTGCCCCAAATCCTCTTCGCATCACCAATATTTACTCATTCCTTTAATCTATACAGTATTTGATTACATACTTAATGTAACCACCATGATAAATATGGTGATGCTAGACAGATTGTTCCTTAGACACTGATGATCATCAATATCAATTCGATTGCTTTCTTAATATGGTCAGTTGGACTGTATGGATTCTAACCCTTGGATGACATACTAAAGTAGCATCATCAAGCTTCAACTTTAAGCCATAACTCTAAATCAAAGAGTAACGTCTAGGTGGACAAATGTATATCCTTGTGTGATCACACAATGGCAATCAGAGGATTCTTTTCTCATTTCACATTGGTAATTTTGTGGCATACACAGTATGATATGTGGTCATGGCATGACTCTCACTCACTTAGACATGTCACTTACTTATGCCATACGAATTATAACCTTGGATAAATGCATTGAGTTTTTATCCTCTACATTCAGCCTTAAGGCTTTAATGTGAAAACCCAAACATTTCACATCTGATTCACTTATAATCTCATTTCAGACTTACTAAAGCGACTGCTCAGAACATATACCAGCCTCATCATGTTGCACAAGCATAAGGGCGATTACCCGTGTGATAGGGACAATCACAAAGCCTTATGACATTTCTTGTGCCTATTCAATTGATTGTATACACCAAAAATGCTCGATGAGAAAACACCAATTTCATTTCATAACCAAAAGTTACAAAAATACATCATTATCATTACAAGATATGATCAAACCCTATGTAATCCTAAACTCTTGATATTATCTCTAAATACATATCTAGGAATGGGTTTGGTCATTGATGCACAAAAACTTGTGCACTTTACTTTCAATTGTACAAGTCGCACAATTAATAGAGTGATGATAAGGATGTCAAACCATGAGGATTGGGATAAACAATTACTAACATTCACAAGCTTTGTGCAATTTGAATCGAATAAAACTGGGTTTATACTAATATAGTCATTACTCTACGAATTAAGAAATGAACAAAGATGATTAGAATGCAATGGTATAAATGTAACATCTTGGGAAGTGCAACTTCACCACTGAGTCCCTCGGGTAGAATATAATTTGATTAATCATGTACCAATTATCATATTATGTATACTGGATTCACCTATCCTAGACTCTTATCTCTCTCGAGCTTAAATGTCCTTCTTTGATTTATAGATGAGTATCTCTCGATGTCTCATTCAAACAAACTAGAGATATTGCTCTCAAGTGATCCTCACAGTGTAGCACAGATTCTATAGTAATTCTCAAGCTATAGCAATCGATGAGGAATTTATTATGCCTAGCATAATTTGGGTCTCTCGACCTCCCATTATACTTAGTGCACCTACTTACATTAGCCAAATATAAGTAAATGAAGATGAAGAACAGCAAGATCAAACACAATAAAAACAACTAAAACATGATAAGCATTTAATAATCTCCCCGAGTTCTTCAAGGGTTACATCGCGTCCCTGTACTTGGAAGTTAGCTCATGCTTAAGGCATGAGCCAATCTGCTAACACACAGTAATGAGTTCATCACAAGATAGATAGGGAATCAAATTGATTCTCCCTTGAGCAAAAGCTCCAGGATGGCAGCTTAAAACCCTTCTTCTTGAGCAACACGGCTCTTCGTTCTCTCCTTCTTGGATTTTGAATTTTCTGCCTTTTATACCACTTTGGTAGCTTCTCACGGAAGCTTCAAGTACAGTGCATGGGTATATTTGTCCGCCTACTAAATGTGGCATGCAAAGACATGTGTACTTATCACCTCGTATGGTCATTCGATCAGGAGCTGGTGTCACACCTTGGATAATTGAGGCAAAACCTCTGCTTTTGTAGTTGTTTCTCTTCCTTTTCTCTCAGAGAGCAATTAATGAACTGTTTCTGCAAAAGAAAGGTAAACAGGTATAAAAGGTGTGTCCCATTATCCTTATTGAGCCAAATCCAACTCAAATAGTCTGCATTTATTAGTCATTGGCTCCCAATCAGCGCCTTTGTTTATAGTCGTTGGCTCGACTTGTTGCGGTTTACTCTGGAGGATCCTTGAGCGACTAGAAGGTTTCTTCCTACGTTAGTCTTAGGATTTGTAGTATTGTTATCTACCGGATTTTTCTCTCCTAGATCCTTATCTCTCTCGAACTATAAGCGTCTCTCTTATGGTATATAAGCATGCTTCTCTCGAAGTCACACTTGAATACAATAGAGGCTTTGATTTTAGGAAATACTCACACGGTAGCAATAGTTCCATAGCTATTCTCATGCATATGGTAATTACTGTTGATTTTACCATTCCTACCATGGTTTGTATCTCTCGACCTCCAATCATACTTAGTGAGTGTACAAGTATGGGCTAGGCACATGCAAGTTAGGAAAAAGCACAATAAACCAAATAGCAACAACAACATTTCCATCGAACTAAACATTAGAAATCCACATCTAAGTTAACAAGGGTTACATTACTCTCATAGACAAGAATTGTAGACCATTGCTTGAGACATTATAAGTCCACAACTAAATTCAGAAGTGGCCACACCAATGCCCTAAATTAATGTTCATGCCATACAAAAAGATAAACAAAAGTTAAGTTCATATAGGCAAGAAACCCTCTTGGATGAGTAGGGAGTCGTCGGAGCTCCTCCTTCTCCATGGCTCCTCTCCAAGTTTTGCTACCTTGTGCCCTAGATCCTAGAAAGATTCCATACTATAATGGTTTGATGGGAAGAATTGGTACATAATTCGAGGGGGATACATCCCAGAATCGTTCTCCATCAGAGTGATAGGAAGAATTAATCCACGATTCCAGGGGGAACGTTCCTAGAATTCCAACCCCTCCAGAATGAGTTCTGTTTTGCTATCTCTCATGAGATGTGCCTGAAAGTTAGCTTCCTCGAGAAGCTTGTGAAAGATAGTGTCCTCGGGAAGCTTTGACTTAGTTAGCTTTCTTAGGAAGCTTTAGACAAGATTTTTTTTACATGTGAGTAAGGGTAGAATGGTCATTTTACACTTTTCTTTGTAGTTTCCTGCCAAAATAGATATGCGGCATCCAGACTGTGGCTGCAAACTGGCAATTTGGGGCCATGACCTTACAATCAAAATCTTGTAATTTATGCGGCTTTTATGGCCTTTTTCTTTATTTTCTCTTGAAGAGCATCAAGTGAACTGTAATTGCAAAAGGAAGAGAATTGAGAACAAAAAGTGAGCCCCCTATCAATATTGAGCCAAATTAGATCGACATAGTCTACATAAAATAGGTATAAAATTGGCTCATCAGTCTTCCCCTTGGTAACGTAGGACTAGTGTCGTTCACAGAGCTAACAAAGATCCTCGTAGCTGCTTGCCAATGAGCATGCCCCGTGTTGCTTTAGTAATGGCTCACCAACCTAATCGCAAAGCAGATGTCTGGCTGTGTACATACCATAGCGTACATGAGGCTCCCTATTACACTGACATAGGGGACAATGCTCATTTGATCATTTTCTTGTCTATTATGGGCCATTGATTGAGACTTAGTACCAAATTCTTATCAACAGGGGAGTCAACGGGCTTGGAGTAGTGCATCTTAAACTATTTTAAGATTTTATTTAGGCTCACTAGTGCTTGTTGGGATAGACCCAACAACGATTTAGGACAATTTTTTATTATCTCCAAACCAAGGACATACCTTCACACATATCTTTCATCTCAAAGATGGAAGATAGTCATTGCTTAGTGGTGTTGATCATTTTCATGTTGTTTCCAGCTAGTAGTATGTCATCAACATGCAATTAGAGAAACATGATTCCTTCTTTTTTCTTTAGGACATACACACAATGGTCTTCATCTATCATGATAAAGCCAAATGAAGTTGATTTCATGAAATCTGAAGTACCACAATCTGGAAGGCTGTTTAAAACCATATATGTATCTTTTAAGATGACATTGTCATCTTAACCTACTGAAACAAATCAAACAGGTTGATCTATGTAGATCTCTTCCTCTAGTGTTCCATTGAGGAAGGCAGTCTTTACGTCCGTTTAGAATAACTCAAGATCCAAATTGGCGACCAGGGACAAAAGTAGACGAATAGAGACAATTCTCACCACAGGACTAAATATCTCTTCATAGTCCACACCCTCGATTTGGGTGAAAACTTTCACCACAAGCCAGACTTTTAACTTGTCAATTGTTCCATTCGTACAACATTTAACCTTAAATACCCACTTGCAACCAATTGTTTTTCGGCAATGTGGAAGATCAAAAAGTTCCCATATCTCATTGTTGTGCATTGAATCCATATCTTCCCTCATAACACTTAACCATTTTTCTCTATCGGGTGAGTCCATAGCCTCATCATAAGAGGTGAACTCTTTTACTTCAAAAGAAGCACAAAATAATACATTTTCCTCGATTGAAAGTATCTTCGAGGAATTCTTCTGCGTTCACTCCTTCAGAATTCAGTATCTTGTACTTGTCTGGTTAAGGATCTACTCCCCTGGCCCTTTGGCTCGTGGGGCTGACGGTATGAGAAGGGTCACTCCCATTAACCCTCTGGTTTGTGGGGTTCATAGTCAAATCATCATGGTCTAGGTTTTGGCAAATCTCGTTCCTAAGTATGAAAGGTTGATGACTTGGCTCTCTTTCATGTTGATCCGCATTGTTTGGCATGTTTCCACCTTAAATAGGTGATTTCCCTATCGTGGGTGAACTGTTGAGACATACTTTCCCCCTCACAAAGAGATAGTGGCAAGTCTCATTGAAACTCATACAACTGACTATTCCGTTTTACTTCACCAATAGTTGGGAACTTATCCTCTAAAAATTCGATATTTTGATTGTCTATTTCAGTCATGCCTCCATTTGGGTATTCGCCGAACATCACATATCCTTTGTCATGTTTCGATTATTGAATGAACACCCTCTTGGTTGCTCTTGGACCAAGTTTGCAATATTGATGGGTTAAGTTTTGCACATAGTCCGCCGAATTCCATGGTCGCATATGGTCCAAAATAAGGTTCCTTCCATTCCATTTTCATGTGGAGTAGTGAGCACACTCTTGCTTGGTAATCTATTGAGGATGTATGTTTCCATGAGCAATGCATCTCCCCAAAAGTGAATATGTTGGTTGACGTATGCCATCATCGACCTAACCATATCAAGCAAGGTGCGATTATTACGTTTCAAAACACCATTTTGCGGTGGAGTATAAGGAATTGTAAATTTCCTTACTATGTCATTTTCATCAGAATACCCTTTTAGCATATTAGAAAGGTATTCTTGATCACGGTCGGTATGAAAAATCTTAACTTTTCGCTCCAATTGGTTCTCTACTTCTGCTGCATAGCGTTTGAACACATCATGTGCTTTGTAACGATGAGACAACATATACATATGTCCAAGACGTGAGTAGTCATCTAGGAAGGTGATGAAGTAAGAAGCCCCATGATGTGCTTTCACATTCATGGGTCTACAAATGTTGGAATGGATTAAATTCAGGGGATTTAAAGCTGTAAAAGCCTAACCAAAAGGTTTCTTATTAGCCTTGCCAGTTAAGCAAGGCTCACACAAATACAACTTAGTTTTGGTGAGTTGGTTTAATAGAACTTCCTTACCAAATCTATTTAACAAATCTTGGCCAATATGACCAAGTCTAGCAGCCACTTAAATAGATTCAGAAGCGTAATCTATATTGGAAACTAAGGCAAGAGATTAACTATTAATATTATCATAAATATTATCTAAGTTATGAACACAAAAACTATGTTTTTATGAGCCGTGATCAAATACATCGTCACCATACTCAATACTCAATCATCTAGGATGAAAATCAAATGAAAAACCAAGTTGCTACAAGGAAACTACTAAAACTAAGCAACATCTAACTTCTCGACATAGATTGTGTCAACAACATCAGTGTATTTCCACTACGGTGTTGGAGTTTATAGGTTCTAATGCCAATGACATCTTCTTCACTACCATTCCCCATAGTAACGTTTTGTGTTCCGGCGCTAAAACAATGGAACTCGACAAATCCATCTCGATTGTTTACTCTATGTGCTGGCTCGTTCTTGAATCAACAATCCAATTAGAAAATGAATTAGTAACTAATGCATAGAAGCAAACGCATACTTGGAGGACATGGTAAAATAGGCTACCTTCTTTGGCTCGGAACAATCCAAGCGTAGTGTCCCTTATTTTCATAATTATAGCACTTCACATGTGCCATGTTCTTTGGACCTTGAGCCTTTATTTACTTAGTGATCTTCCTCTTGGGAGCGGGCTTCTGAGGTTTCTTAGCTAGCTAGTTAGACTTTTATTCCTATTACGGTTTGCTTCTCGAGCAACATTAGGTTCCAGAAGCTCTCAAGCATTCGTCCTCAAGTTTTACGTGCTTAGCTATATAAAGAAGGTCTTGATGCTCACATCGTGGGACACGAGTCTTAACGGGAGTCCATCGACTATCTTCTCTGTCATCAGGTAGTGAAAGAATCACATTGTAGACATATTTGTACTCAAAAATCTCGATCACATCAACCTTAAGGTCACGCAGCATGGTAATCATGGAGAAAATGTGTTTGAGTACAGGCCGATTGAAATCGATCTTGTACTGCAATTTCAGATGCAAGATACGAAGTTTGGCCGAACGATTCTTTAAGGGCGTCCCACATGGCCTTGGCCTTGGGGTGCACTATGAATTGACCAATCAGATCGTCGTGCATGCAATACAGTATAGTATAGCGGACATATCGATACATCTTGGCCCATTCATAATAGAAAATGTTTGGTTTCTCAGTTTCTACCATGATGGTAGTAATGTGCCTTAAGACTTATTTCTCGTTTATGAGATATCGAATCTTCCAATGCCAGATGTCCTAGTTCATTCCATTGAACTTATCAAAGGAATAGAACTCACTAATCATGCTAAGGGGGTTCCATGTTTGCAAGTATATTTAAAATAAAAGGACATTAGGCACAATTTCAAAAACAAAATTTTTGAATTTTTTTGATCATGTAACACATTCGAAAATTTCTGTAAGCTCACAATCATCACATGCAACAACATATTCATACCTTCGTTAATTTGTTAAAAAAGAACAAATTAACAAATAATCGTTTGAGCATAATCAAGAACAATCAAACTCTGATACCACTGAAGAACGGATCTAAAAACTAACTGAATACGACAATAGATTTATACCTTTTAATGCGGAGGTGTATAGAACCATAATCATTTGGTTGACTATGCCATGAACTCAAATCTCTCCTTCGGAAATGGCGAGGCAACAATTCGAGAGAACATTGTATTTGTTCTGGGTTCTTAGTACATGAGAATTGGGATTGGTGTATAGAAGTAGGCGCCTATTGCTCCCTTTATATAGGACGAGAGGCAGAATCCAACCATAATTATTATGGTAGAATCCTACCCTAATTAGAATTCTTAACATTAGGTAATTAATAAATATTTATTCTAATTATTTTAATTAGACAAAAACTTATTTTGTCTAACAATTCACCACTCAGAAGGGATATGTGTGTTGGAGCCTAGTTGAGAGGTGATTGTTTATGAGCATGGATATCACATTCATGGAGCATGAGCCTTACTTCTCCCATGGGGAATCGACAATCTTTGACTTACTAGATACTAGGGGTATAAGGTGGGAGGGGAAGAGTAGTAGTGTTGGGAATGAGTCACCAATAGTGAGAGTTGGGGATATTATGTGCTCGGTTAGTGCGTAAGTGTAAGGTTTAGAGCTATTTATTGATGAGGCGTTTAATGGGGAGAGAGGGACTCAGGCTCAGAGGGAACTGTTAGTGCACACGAGGCATTAGTGACAGAAGAGAAAGGAGATTGGAGAGTCATTTTTGTTTGTCCCATGTCCCATGTCCTCGCCTGCTTAGACTTCGGAGGCACCATCACCATCTACCATACACCACACAGATTCCTCAGGTGATATGATTCCTTTCCCTATCTCTCCCACTCTCCAGTCGATAAGGCGGACTGCTCACAGCAATGCGAGGGTCCCACCTGATATGGATTCCCACATGATATTGCTCACCATATATGTTTATCACATATCAACCATACATGGAGCATTGATTGCAACACAACTTATGTCCATAGGCATCAACATATCAGGAATTTAAATTTTCATTAGTGGCCACTAGCGAGCTTATGTTCATGAAGGTTATGGTTAACATGGGGTATTAGTAGACCAATGCCGACCAAACTTTGTCCTTTAGTCGAGATGGAGGTCATATCACTACGCTTGCAATGTATGTGGATGATATAATCATCACTAGTGATTATAAGAGTGGAAAGAGTTTGAGGTGAAAGACTTAGGAGAATTGAAGTACTTTCTTCACATTGAAGTGGTTCATGGGACAAAGGTTGTTTTGTCCCAAAGAAAGTATTTTCTAGACTTGTTCAAGGAGACATATATGATGGGTTACAAGTTTGCTAGTGTGCCTATCGATCAGAAGTCAAAGCTGAGTGCAGAGGCTGGTGAACTGGTGGTCAGGGAGAGATACAAGATATATCCTTCACTGTGAGTGTGGTGAGCCGGTATATGTATGATCCTAGGAAAGGTCACCTAGATGCAGTTTATCAAATTATGAGATACCTGAAAAGTGCACTAGGGAACGGACTTATCTTTCGAAAGAACGGGAACTTGAACATTGAAGGCTACTGTGACTAAGACTGGGTTAGTTGTGCTGATGACAGGAAGTCCACATCTGGATACTAGATGTCATAGAAGGCAACCTGATGTCCTGGAAGAGTAGGAAACAACTAGTGGTTTACCGTTCTACACCCGAGGCAGAATACAGATCCATGATCCTAAGTGTTGCAGAGATGATTTGGTTGAAATATATGTTGGTGGAGCTCAAGATGGACCGGGGGTCCAAATGAAGCTATGGTGCGATAACAAGTCAGCAATCAGCATTGCCAACAACCCCGTGCAACATGGTAGGACCAAATATGTGGAGATTGATACGTTCTTCATCAAAGACAAGCTGAACAGTGGACTACTCTTACTGAAGCATATAGGCACCAATGAGCAAGTTGTTGATGAACTTGCTAAAGGTCTTAGTTCACTAGAAATAGAAAGACTATGTAATAAGATAGGCTTAGTAGATCTCTTTAGCCCATCTTGAGGGGGGTATTAATATATTTTAGTAGTCTTTAGTAGTCTATAGGCTTTCTGCAATACGTTGTAATTCTGTACTATATATGCCCAAGGGTTTATTTCAAATAATTAAGAAGTAAGATTATCACATTCTAATTGAGATAATTCTTGACTGGACTTTCTCATGAATGAAGTGAATATCGACACTGATGTGCTTCATTCTCTCATGAATAACAGATTTGCAGGACAACATAATAGCAAACTTATTATCGCATAATAAGGTGGATGAGTTTGTTACTAGAAACCCCAACTCGTGAAGAAGAGAACGAAATCATAGTATTTCACTCGCCCCATGCGCCATGGCTCGGTACTCAGCTTCAACAGAAGACTAGAAGATAATACTTTTTTTTGATAAGCCAAATTTTATTAATTAAAATTTTAGTATGTACAAAATAAATAGACATATAAAATACAAAGAATAAACATGAAACAACCACTATGATCTGTATCCCCTCGTAGATATCCACTAGCTAAAATCTTTGATAATGATCTGAGTACCCTACCTTTTCCTCATAACCCCTTGTGGTATAGCCACATGTGATCTGGTACATGGCTCATCGAGTGTCATAGTAGATCACAAAGCAGTTCGACATTCAGAATATAGCCATCATCCACTCTTCACCAAATATAAATGTCATGACTGTCACATTGTCAATTCTCATTGTAGGGATCATGGTGAATAGCTCGATTAAATTTGGTGGGCTATCCCTATAATGACATAAGGGGTTGTACTCCGAGAAAGAAGTTTATCAGATCAAAAGAAAAGAAAGTAGACTAGTAAAACCTACTATACAATGTACATAACACATCTTTATCATGGTCACCAGCTATCTATGCTCATTTTGCTTTTCAATATCACCATAGCATCCGTGTTACCAGCTACCATTTTATAGGCTCATTGTGCTTATATTTGGACACAATCTCAAGGATCCAGTGTAGGAGGTTTAAGTTTCACCGAGATAATCAAGTGAGAAATAACACTCCTTTCCATTTCCATGTTACAGCACTAGTGTGACAAGAGAAGCACAATACAACGATAGAAACTACTGGTAGTTGTCTAGGCCGTAGAATGCCCTGACCTGTAGCTCACACAAATTGTAGAAGAATAAGATGGCACAATATATAAAACAACAAAGAGGTGTAAGGAACTTCCTGTCATTATCAATTTTGCTTGCAGTGAAAGTCCTGCAGAAATATTGTCTGCTTCTCAACTCGCTGTTCCTGCTATAGAAAACTCAATAAATGTTAGGAAGGAAAGTATAATGGTCAGTGAAAAACAGACAGAAACATCAAGGCCACTTAGAGGAATAACTTAAAAGGAAATACAGCATAGTGGATTAATCTGCCAATCCGTGAAAGAATAGGGCAAGATTTGTCGTGTCTGTTAGACGTAATCCACAACCATGATGTCCTTTGAATGTTTGACACATTGCTTGAGTAGCTCGGATCTCTATCTTGAAAGAACTTGAAGTTTCTGACCTTCCATACTAACCACACCATGGCTGACCTGGAGACAATAATTGTTTCTTGCTTTTACGTGATATAAGGGATTTCCATGAAGGTGCACAAACTTGAAGGGAAGTGACGATCACTTTTCGATCCTACATACTAAGAATCTATAAACCAGGATATTTCAGACTGAGCTCCTAATTTAAAGAAGAGGTCGAGACTAGGGAAGGTTTTCAGATAATGGATAATATGATTAACTACATCTAGATGTGTTGTCCTTGGTGAGTGCATGAACTGGCTGACAATACTAATTGCAAAAGTAATATATGTCTTGTGTTTGTCAAGTCGATAAGACTATCCATAAGTCACTGATGCATAGACGGATCTGACACTAACTCTCCCATATATACAGACAACTTCTGATTTGGATTCATAGGAGAGACAGCAGACCTAGCCAGTACTTGAGATATTCCGAATCCTTCACATCGAAAGTCATCCCAAGATTTCGTTTTACTTGAAAAATACCCTTTGCATCTCTTCAGTAATAATAATATCATCCACATAAATGTAGATAATGACACATTGGCCTCGAGGATTACGATGAGTAAAACAGGTATGATCAGAATAACATCGAGTGAATCCCAGAGTGAGTTCCACATCGGTGAAGTGACTAAACCATAGACGAGGAGATTGCTTTAAGACATGGAAACACTTCTGAAAATGGCATACTTTCCATGTAGATAGTACCAGATAAATTCCTATTCAGAAATGTATTCAAAGGTCGCCCCAAAATCTTTACCGGGAACCTGAACGAACCCTTTAGACACAAGTCAAGCTGTATACATATCAATAGTACCATCTGTGAAATACTTCACATTAATAGAGATGGACATTCTTAACCGTTATCTAGGAAACCGACAGCAACCAGACCAAAGAAATCCAGTGGTTTTGAAAATTGACAGTTTTGAACCGGAGATTAAAAGTTTGCTCAAGGTTTGAAACCAAAGGTTTTCAAAATCGGCGATTTTATTAAAAAAAATTAATAAAAACAAACTCGGCCATTTTTTGGTGGTTTCAACTTTGAAAAAAAATTAAAAATTAAAAACACCGCCTGTCAAACCCTTGAAGTGGTTTGACCGGCGGGCATCTGATGGTCTTGGCGGCGGTTCGACCGCAGGAATAATTAAAAATTTAAAAAATAAAAAAGAATAGGAATCCGCCGGATCTTGACCAACGAAGACCGCTGGAGCCAGCGGTCTAACCATAAACCCTAACATTTTTTTATTAAAATGTATTCTATAAGTTGTTAAATATAATAAGTCAATAGAGTTTATAAATTATTAAATTATATAAGTTCTTAAGTTTTATAAGTTAATAAGTTATTTAAATTTTTAAGTTCTATAAGATGATAATTTGATATAGTATATAAGTTACATAAGCTTTAAGTTTAATAAGTTACTATAATTTGTAAGTTATATAAGTCTTTAACTTTTATAAATTTTATAAGTTTATAACTTTATAATTTATATATGTTCTATAAGTTATAATATAAGTTATATAAGTTCGTTAGTTTATAAGTTAATAGAATTTATAAGTTATATAAGTTATTAAGTTTTGTAAATTTTATAAGTTTATAACTTTATAATTTATATAAATTTTATAAGTTTATTACTTTATAAGTTCATAAGTTTTTAACTTTTATAAGTTAATAAAGTTTTTAAGTTATATAAGTTCTTAATATTTACAAAATTTTATAAGTTTACAACTTTATAATTATGAGTTATATAGGTTTTATAAATTTATAAGTTATATAAGTTTTTAACTTTTATAAGTGAATGAAGTTTACAAGTTATATAAGTTTTTGACTTTGATAAGTTATATTAGTTTTTAATTTTTATAAAAAAATATTGATAAGCCAAATTTTATATAAAAAAGGAAAATACAGTATTATGTACAAAATCAAAAGAGGGAAAAGTACAAGGGAGGAAAATATAATGTACCCTGCCTTACATCAAGGATCCATATACCCTTCTACCCTACTACTTGGTTCATATGTACAGAGTGATCCTTCATCTTCCCCTCCTTGCTATAGATAAGGGTTTTACTGGTGCATGACTTCCCTAACGTCATAGTTTATTAAACAACTCAGTATTCAGTTCATTGCCATCAACATATCCGCTAGTTATTAATCAAAACTCAAAGTCATGACTGCCAACTTATCCATTCTATTTTTATTTAGATATTGGTACGCATCTCAGTTGAGTTTATGATGAACTATCCCTATAATGAAGGAGAGGAAGAGGTCCAATTGTACCTGCATATCAAGAAGCAGAGTATTAGATTATATGTTCCACCTTGACATTATGGAATAGGCTATAATTCCTATTCTCTATTTCAGTCTTAGAGTCGGAGATGTGTGTCTCTTTTGTTAGGCTTATGGGTGTTGAAGAGTAATCTCCCTCTTTGTTTCCTTGAGAACAACAATCTTACTTGAACATCTTGCCTATCTGGAGGACCCTCTGTTACAGAACCACCTATGTTGAAATCTGCCAGGGATAGTGCAGGTGCTTCTTGTGAATGTCCCTTTTCTACGTATATGATCCTCCTTGAATATTGTGGCCTTTCGGCATGTATTACTTCCCTAAACTTTTATAAGCTATATAAGTTTTTAACTTTTATAAATTTTATTAGTTTATAACTTTATAATTATAAGTTATATATGTTTTATAAGTTTATAAGTTTTTGATGGTTATAAGTTAATAAACTTTATAAGTCATATAAGTTTTTAGCGTTCATAAATTTTACAATTTTACAACTTTATAAATTATACAGTATATATATTTTATAAGTTGTATTATAAAAACTAAAAACTAAAATCTATAGCCAAAAAAATTAAAAATAAAAATTCTCCGACCGTCGGAATCGGCAGAATCTGTCCATTTATAAAAAAAAAATATTATTTTTTTTAAAATAGCCATTGCCTCTTGACCACCGAATTTCGGTGGTTGGGTTGCAGTTTATGTATAAAATAAATTAAAAAATAGTCATTGTCGCCTGACTTCCAGAGTCTGGCAGTCAGGTGACGGTTTATATATAAAAAAATTAAAAATAGCCATTATCGATTTTTTTTACTTCTATAAATATCCACTCATCTCTTTTTTTCATTAACTCCGATTTCTTACTCTCTCTCAACTCTCTAAATTCAAGTCTCAACTTTAATTTATTATTAGCACTTCGATGTCCAATTCTCGATTTCTTACTACTAGTGATTTTATTTATCAATTGTTCTATTTTTTTTACTCTACCGCTAAAATGTCAAAATGATCTCATATTCCTTCTTCTTTATCACTACCCCCTTCCACGTCCCCCGCCTAGCCCCAATTTCGAGATGACATTTGAAGAATTTGTTAAAAAAAAATAGATTTTTCTGCTTTGGAAGAGTTGGATTTGGAGTTGACCAACGAAAATTTTGTTCGCTCTAGTTGAACTAGAAATCTTCCACCGTGGCCGACGCTGCCGACCTCTCGACCTCAACGTCAACGTACCTTACAAGATAACAAGACGATCAAATCTCGAATATGGCTTGAATTTTACAATAAGGTTCTGGTTCCGGAAAAAGGCCCCAACCACTATTATGTATAATGTCGATTTTGTACGTCGAAATATGTCTGTAAAGGTAAAAATTTAAAATTCTTTAAGTAATTTTTTTTATTTCTTTTTGCAATATTCGTATAAAATTTTATTTTCTTGAATATTAGTATTTGTTTAAATATTTTATTTTAGAATGTCAAAAGAGTTCCGTAGCAACCGTGCTCGTGAGTAGCTATTTAGGGCTGGTATTTAAGTGAGACAATTCTCCACTAGATATTTGGGCCCTCATGTGGAAATAACGAGTACTGTCTATGAAGCCGATATTTAAGTGAGACCATTGTGACTCCATCGGCTACCTGGGTCCTTGCCGAATCGGTTTAGGCTTCTTACGGCCTAGGCTATATTTTTAGTTAAGAATTAGTTTAACTTAATTTTTTTGGAATTTAAAGATAGAGGTTATGGATCGCTAACCAATCATATAAGAACGGCACATTCGGCAAAGTATGGAATAGACCTTAGTCATACCCAACTTTCGAATAGTTGGGGTTCAAATGGCATTTGGGTTGGAGGTGGAGGTGGAGGTTCGTCTTCTTCTAGTCTTTCTTTGTTTCGATATAATGAAAATAGAAATCGGGATGGTTTAGTCGATTTGATTTGTGTGGAGGGTCTTCGTTTTAGCATTCTCGAAAGTCGTAACTTTGAACATTATGTGCAAACATGCTTAAATCCTGTATTTAGTAGACCCAATCATAAAACACACACTACTGATATTAAAAAACATTTTTTTAAAAGAAAGCGAAAATTAACTCAACTTTTTTCGACTTTAGGGAATAAAAAAAGTCTCTATGTGTAGTGATATATGGCCTGATCATTGGTGGAAACATACTTATATGGGGATAACTTGTCATTGGGTAGATAGTGGAAGAAAAATACAAAAACAAATATTAGCTTATAGGATGTTTGATGAAACACCTAATGCAACTAAAATAAGCTCCATGATAATAAGTATATTAGAAGAATATAACTTACAACAACAAAAATAGCGTTTATTTTGATAATGCATCTCCTAATGATGCATCTATTGAATTAAAAGAATTGTGTGATTCTTCGTTTGGTGGTCGTTTATTTCATATTAGATGTATTTGTCATATTATTAATTTGTGTGGATAAGATGCTTTAACTTGTATTGATTTAAATGTCAATCCAATTAAAATAGCTACAAATTTTTAGCAAATAGACCAAAAGTAATTAAACAATGATTTAGATTTTATCGTGAAATGGTCTTAGGCCCCTTCAATTTCGCATAGATGTAGCAACTCGTTGGAACTCAATGTACCATATGCTTAATAAAACAATTCCTTATAAAGAGTTAAAGTGTAATTTTTTTAATACATTCCACAATCATATATCTTTATATCCGGTAAATTGGAAAGATAATGAAGAACTTTTAGTATTGTTAAAATATTTTAATGATTATACCAAAGAATTATCTCATGTGTATTAGCCACTTAGCATCTTATTGTTCCAATTTGAGTTGATATAGGATAAATGATACATAATTATGAAAAAAAAACTAGTTTACAACATGTCGTATAAGCTATTAGAGAAAAATGGTGTAAATATCTTCTAGATATACCACTACTTAACTTAGTTACAGTCGTATTAGACCCACACATTAAATTAGAAGGTTTAACGATTTATTTAGAAGATTATTAGAGTAGATTTAAAAATGAGTATGATAAACCAATTAAATATTATAAGGAAATAATTAAAAGTGTAACTAATTTATTAAATGAGTTATATTTAGAATATCAAGTACGCTTAGGTATTACGACTTAGCCTTCTAGGATATATGTTTCTAGTGGAAGTAAATCTAGTAGAACCTCAAGGTTGGGAATCTAAGGAACCGATTATCCGGTAAACATGTAAGACCTTAGTCAAGTTCCACACTGGTGGAACTTCACCATTACTTATCTACTTCTTTTGAGATTGCACAGATATGTGTAGAAGAGGATGACAGCATGTTTGACATTCTTGGCTGGTGGGGGAGCAAATCACGAGATTATCATATATTATTGGCCATGGCAAAAGAGGTTCTAGCATGTTCAGTTTTAACCATCGCCGTAAAACAAGCATTTAGCCGGGGAGGGTACCTGTTAAAAGACCACCATTTAAACTTAAGCCCTTGGAACTTAGAATATCAAATGTACCTTCAAGATTGGATAGCACTGGAGCATAGAGATCAATAACAGCTGCCCGTTGAAGACGATCCATTCGAACTAAATGAAGATACAGGATTAGCAAGCACATCAAGCCCAACCTATCTCGAGTGATCAAATATGTAATTAAGATAAAACAAAATTAGAGAACTATGGGGGGTTAATTCATTTATGTATACATACATAAATAATACGTAGATAATTTGATTATAAAGGTTAATTCACTTATAGTTAAACTCAAGCCCTTCCCTCTACCTCTTTTTTTCTTAATTATATTAAAAAAAAATTAAGATTATAAATACAAATATTTATATTATATGTTTATAATAAGTTTACTATTTTATTATATTATATATTTGTAATTTATAATTTTTATTCTAGTTTTATATAATTATTCTATTTATATTATATGTCAACAATATATAAAAATAAAAATTATAAATGTAAGTAAATTGCAACTTATAATAATATATTTTATTTTTTATGGACTTATATTACAAATATATAATAAGTAAAAAATTTAAAAGAAAATTGGAGTTATAAAAAAAATTAAAAAAAAAACTAAAAAAAAGTGGATTACACCGGAGGTTACCAACCGTGCATGAACCGTCATGAAATCGGTCGAAACTCTGAGACCGTAAACCGGTATCCAAAATCGGAGGAAACTGGCAACCGTCTTAACCGAAAAACTGGCAACCGGCGGTTTAGGTTACGGTTTTCATTTTTCAAAATCAGCAATCGGAAAAAATCGATGATTCGGCAACTGTCAACTGAACCGCCCATCTCTACACATTAAACACCCATTTGCAGCCAATTGTACATTCCATAGGGGAAGAGCCACAAGCTTCCACGTCCGGTTACGCAGTAGGGCATCCATTTCTGCTTTCATGGCAACCACCACTTGAGGATTCTTGAGTGCTTCATGAAATGACCGAGGGATAGAGACCAAGTCATCTGTACTTATAAAAGAATGATGGGATTTTGACAGACTCTGTTATGAAATGTACTTGGAAATAGGGAGATCAATAAAGCATGTAAAACTCAAGTGATTAGATGGACGTTAATCACGGGTAGGATATTGAGGAATATCAATATTTATAGATATTGGAGGTGAAATAGTACTTGAATCCGATGAAGACTTTGTCGAGGGTGCATTGGAGCGTGGCTGGCGAGAATATGTCTGATGGGAAATTGAATCTAGAGGGGCATGGATGTGAATAGGGACAGATGGAAGGTCATGTATCGGGATAGGACAAGGAAGAATGGGTAGATCTTCCATAGTAGGACGAAAAATGACATCCAGATAGGGAGTGGACCCTGTGAAAAATGGGACAAACTCTAAGAATGTGACACCCAAAGAGTGAAGATGGGATTGAAGCAGTATTTTGAAAATCAGTTTAAGTGCCACATAGGTTTGCTTTAGTACCGCATAGAATGCTATAGTACCACATAGAATGCTGGATAGTGCTGATAATATTATGTTGATTGCCCAGTTTGTAGAGAAGGAGGTCAAGGTTGTGGTTTGGGCATGTTGCTTAAAGTGAAGCTATGGCCCAGATGGTATAAACTTCAGGTTTTTACAAGCATTCTGGAAGGTGTTGAAGAAGGATTTTATACGGTTTCTAAAAGCTTTTCACGAAATTGGGAAGTTAATTGATGGCATCAATTGCTCATTTATAGTTTTAAGCCCTAAGAAGAAGAATCCTCTACGGTGGGATGAATTCTGGCCAATATCCTTGGTCAGTTGCACTTATAAGGTACTCTTTAAGTTACTGGTACGACGCTTAGGCAAAGTAATTGGTAAACTAATCTCTATGAATCAAGCCGCCTTTACTGGAGGAAGACAGTTGACAGACAGTGTGGTTGTTGCAAACAAGGTGGTCGACTAGGCTAAGAAAAAGAAGCAAAAATGTTTGCTACTTAAGGTGGGTATTGCGAAGGCATATTATACGGTGGATTGGAATTTCTTGCAAGATGTGATGCGAGCTATGGGTGTGGTTGGATTTTGGAATGCCTGCTAATTGCAAGAGTGTCTGTCCTTGTAAATGGTAGCATTACTCTAGAGTTTCAAATGGAACATGGCCTGCGTCGAGGCGATCCAATTGCTCCCTTCTTGTTCTTGATCATTGCGGAGGGATTGCATTTGATGATAGAACAAGCAAAGAACCTTGGCCATCTACAAGTAGTGAAAATAGTGTAGGACCGCATTGAAGTGGCACACATAAAGTTGGCAGATGATCTAATACTAGTTGGTGAAGGGCAACAAAGAACAGTGGATACATTCAAGACATTGTTGAAGAAATATCAACTTGTCTCTAGATTGAAGGTGAATTACAACAAAAGTTGCTTATATGGAGTCAATATTCCACACCAAGCAATGACTGAATTTTGAAAGACATTAAACTGTGCTACGGTTCAGCTACCATTTAAATACCTTGACCTTCTAGGGGGCCAAATCTGGGGCAGTAAGTAACATGGGAACTAGTTGTTAGTCTTGTGCGGAAGCACCTATAGCGATTGAAAAATAAGCTATTATCCATAGGGGTTCCAAATTCTTCTTAAATTAGTTCTAGTAAGTCTCCCCACTTTCTTTATGCAAGTCTTTAAAATGTCGTGTGAAACTTCGCAAATCCCCTCCGTACTACCCTCGCCATGAACAGTAGCCCCTCTCATCCATGGCCTTCTTCTCCGAAGATCTCTTCTCTACCACTCACCCACATTGCCTAGCCTTTTAGCTCGTTTTCCTCTTCCCGGGGATGTCTTATGCGCCTGGGAAGGCCTCCCCAAAAACCCCACCAAAGCCCCTGCCTAGGACGAGGAACAATGAACCTGTCCCCCAGTCCCCCCCACTTCTTCGCCTTTCCCCTCCTCCCGGTTAGGATAGTTTACTTATCATGCGTTTCTCAGCCTGTCTCCTACATCTTACCCCGCCCAAACTGCTACATGAACAGAAAACCCGCTATCACAGACTCTCCCCTACTCCTAACCTTCCCCCCTTGGTTTTTAACATATGAACGAGTATGGATTCATCCTGGATCATCCTGTCCCGCCAGGCGAAGAAAATAGAGTGTGCTGCGGTGAGGTGGATAAGGCACCTTTATATGTCCCTAGACGCAACCAACCTATCCATGACCATGTATTCACCCAGAACCCGGTACCAGTACGTGAGCAATTAGGACCTCAGTGAGCTCTGGTGGCTAACATAACGATACCACTTGTGGTGAAGGATAAGAAGATCTCCAGCTTCTATATAACCAACTTCCCTCCCAGTTGCGATAAAGATCAGCTGCAAAGCTTTTTGAAGAGACATGTGACAATTTACGAGCTGACTATAGAGGCCAATACTTCGGCTTTGTGGAGTATAAGGATGTTGAGGACTGAGAGTTGATGCTATATAGGCTTAATAAAACTTGGATTGGGTCGTCCTATCTACAACCAACTGCACCAGATATCTGAAGAAGAATGGAATGATGGCCAACCAACCTCACGGGATAAAACAAATAGTCCAAGGGGGAGCAAGGGGAGTGGTGACTGTTAAGCCAACACTGACTGGACTACCACCTAGAATATTAGGAAAGACTTTAACTGAGGGAGAATCCACAAGCGCCGAGCCAACCATTCCAGACTTGCAGGTGGGAGTGACAGCACCGGGACTATCCTTCATATCCTCGATAGAAGATAAAGAATGGCTCAACCGGTCATATGTGGGAAAGTTGAAAGAGGTGGGTAGCTGGAGGAAATTGCATATTGCACTTAGGTCTGCAGGGTATCTCAATATCAGTTAGGGATGCTTATTCGAAAATTTTCGATGGAAATTAGCATTTCCATTTTCATTCCGAACTCAGTTCGGAAGGAAATTTCCGTTCCATTTCCGTTTCTGAATTACCCTATTTCCGTTCGAAATCGAAAATTGGAATTGGAAATTGGAATCGGAAATGGAATGGAAATTTCCATTTCCGATTACTATTCATTGTGTTTTGCAGTGAAAAGCGTTCCATTTCCATTTTCGATTTCCGATCACTGTTCATTGTTTGTGCAGTGAAAAATGCTCCATTTCAATTTCCATTTCCGATTAAATTCAAATTGAGTATGGAAATCGAAAATTTCCATTTCCATTCCGAACTCAGTTCGGAAGTAAATGTTTTGTTCCATTTCCGTTCCATTATACTGAATAAGACTTTGGAAGCGGAACTCGGAAATGGAAATTTTTGGAAATGGAAATTTCCGATTTCCAAAAAAGCACCCCTAATATCAGTGCAAGCCCTATGTCTGTGGGGATGATCCTTTTATGGGAAGAAGAATCTTATATGCAATGATAGTGTCTAGTTATCTGACTGGCTAGTGGACGTGGCACCATGGTATGAGCAACAGGCAGTCGATGTAAGGATATGTAGACTGACTATATTCGGGTTACCCATCTAGGAATGGACAATGACAGTACTGAAAGTATTTGCAAGCCAGGTGGGCACATTCATTCAGGTTTATCCGGATACCACTTCAAGAAAGGACCCGGTAGCTGCACATGTGCTTGTTCAAGTTAAAGTGGGCACTAGAGTGGCCCAAAACCTGATGGTGAATAGTGATGGGAAGGACTGTATGGGACAGCTGGTGGAATCAGACTGTGGAAGACACACTCATAAGCTATGGCAGGAGGAAATACTATCTACTTCAGACTATGAATATTCTGGAGAAATGGACAATGTTGAGAGTATACCTGAATCTCTGGTAGGCAACGAGGAGAATATGCTGGGGACTATTAAGAACTGTCAGAATATACCAGTTACTACAGTGGACATTAGGGGAGGAATAGATCGACAGAGAACAGAGTCAATGACACAAAGGGCAGAGCTAGGGAAATTGGAGAAGATGTGGGAGGAATAGATCGACAGAGGACAGAGTAAATCACCATATCACTAAAATGGGTCTCACACTCCTTTTTCACTCCAATGTCCATCTCACTTACTAGGTTAATGCATTCAACACTGCAACCTACATCATTAATCGTTTTCCATTACCTCTCTTGGCAGGTACATCTCCTTTTGAACCATTGAACAATTTGACACCCTCATATGATCATTTCATCCTTTTGGTTGTCGTGTTTTCCTTGTTTACGCAATTATGCTCCTACTAAATTTTTGCTTCGAAGTACTCAGTGTCTCTTTCTCGGATATAGTGCATCACATAAAGGATTCCGATGTCTTGATCTGACCTCATCCTGCCTCTACATATCACGACACACCGAATTTGATAAAACTTGCTTTCCTTTTCAACATACATCTTGCTCTACCATCTCTCTAGACGACTTAGATATATCCAAATTCTTCGATCCTTTTGCCCATACTTCATCATCCACTCCTTCTCTCGATAGAAAATCTTCTCCAAGTATCTCAAATCCCTCACCTCCCTCAAATCCTTGTCCTCTTTGTCCAATATCACTAGAACCCTATTCTGCACCTTCTACTTCATCTACAGTCCCCCATTCAGAACTTTCTTCGGATAATCATCTCCCCCTCCATCAACCATAGCACTACCTTGTCCTACAGCTAGTTCTTATCCCATGATCATCCGTGCTAAGGCTAGAATCTTTCATCCTAAAATCATTGTTGACTATTGTAATGCAACACTTTCTCATTTCCTCTCCGCACTTCTTGCTCATAAAGAACCACGTAGCTTTTCAAATATGCTACTAAGAACCCCGCATGGATATCCGCTATGGATGAAGAAATGCATGCACTTCATCAAAATCAGACATGGGAGCTTGTCCCTCGCCCTATCATACCAATGTTGTTGGGTCAAAATGGGCCTTTCGTACAAAATATCTTCCATATGGTTCATTGAACGTCTCAAGGCTTGTCTTGTCGCTCGAGGATTCACACAAATACACGGGTTAGACTATTTTGATACATTCAGCCTTGTTGTCAAAGCCACCATTGTTCGGACTATTCTCTCTCTTGCCATCTCTCGCGGATGGCTCTTTCATCAACTTGATATCAAAAATATTTTTCTCACTGGGTATTTCACTGAAGATGTCTATATGGAACAACCACCAGGATATGTCGATCCATTATACCCTGACTATGTTTGTCATCTCCAGAAAGCATTATATGGGCTTAAATAAACCCCTCTCGCTTGGTTTGAACGGTTTAGCACCTTTATCAGTTCTGTCGGGTTCCTCTGCATTCGCACTGCCACATCTTTGTTTATCATCAACAACAAATCAGAGATCATATATGTACTTCTCTATGTTGACGATATCATCCTCACAGGTAGCAACATCACTCTCTTAGATCGCCTGGTCCAACAACTCCAAAAGGAATTTGCCCTCAAAGATCTTGGATTTCCCACTTAATTTCTTGAACTTGAGGCAACATTTACTGATGATAGACTTTTTTTAGCCAGCTTAAGTATGACCGGGATATTTTGGCACGTGCACAACTTCTGGATTGTCGCCCAGTCAGCACCTCTATGCTTGTTTAACAATATCTCTCAACTTATGGCACACCTCTGGCAGATCCTACTATATATCGCTCACTCGTTGGCACTCTTCAATATCTCACGATCACACAACCCGATTTAACGTATGCAGTAAATTCTGTTAGTCAGCATATGCATGCCCCAACAGATTACACTTTCATGCCATCAAAAGACTTCTTCATTATGTCAAAGGAACACTTTTTATGGGAATTCGCTTGACACGGACCTCATATTCAAGTTCTATTACAGCTTACTCTGATGCCGATTAGGCATGATGTCCTGATACCCATCGATCCACTTATGGTTACGCTATATTTCTTGGAACCAACCTAATCTCGTGGAGTGCGAAGAAACAACCCATTGTCTCACGTTCTAGTTGTGAGTTTAAATATCGAGCTTTAGCAGACACAGCTGCCAAAGTACTCTATCTTCAACATCTTCTTCAAGATCTCCAAGCACCAATCACACTTTTACTCTTTGTGACAATAAAAGTGTTGTTTTCTTGTGTACAAATTCTATAGCTCACAAACGAGCCAAGTATGCTGAATTTGATTACCACTTCATTCGGGAGAATGTTTTAAATGGGACCATCCGGACTCAATTTCTCCCATCTTAGTATCAAGTTGTAGACATTTTTACAAAGAGTCTACCCCGTGAGTTATTTGAGTTCTTTCGGTTCAAGTGTCATGTAGCTCACAATATCACGCTCAGCTTGCGGGGATGACGACCATGATATAGCCCAACAAGACTTGGGCCAACAAACAGCCCAACCAGAAGTCTCTAGAATCAAGAATTTGCTCATGAATTCTTGTAAACAACAGCTGCGGACAAAAGTAAATACCTGCAAAAAGAATCATGACTTTAGTAGACTTACATAACAAAACCTATAAATGTAGATGTGTTCAAATGCTATTGTATCACAGTACGATATCAATGTAAATTAATCAAGAAATGCTATACAATTCTGTCCAAATATTCAAAGCCTAGCAGGGATCTTTAGAAAGTATCTGAATGCTGATTCCCATTTCTTGCTTCTCTGAAGTCATTTTGAATCCCGCTGATGGTGAGTTCAGCAGCCAACGATTTCTGATGGACAGCATAAATTTCTTGCTCTCTGTTCTATATAGATAATTGCCCGTGCGAAAAGTAAAATTCTTTGTTCATTTTGTTACCACGAGAGCTAAGAGTCGGCCATCAGCTAACTTTGTGGATTTCTTAGTTCCTGTCTAATATATGTTTCATAGATGATGGCTTCTCGTGTCTTTGTTCCCATTCTGGACTAACTCTGAAGTGAATTTGTTCTTGTAAATTTTTGTTTTTTAGCATTGAATAACGGAGCAAGTACTCTAGTTGATCCGTGTCTATTGATGTTTGATGCTCAATGTTGTCTTGCTCCTGGAAGAGTTGGTGTACAAGTAAGTTCTATGTATTTTTTTCTATCATTCGTCAATCATGTGCAGTAGTTTTACAGGAAGAGTTTCTCAATTTCCAACCTGATGAGCAATTTAAACTGAAATGTGATATAAGGGTTCACCGTTAATAGCTGGAATTGCTATTGCCACGGCGACACTAGCTGGTAGATAGTAGATACAGCATTCAGGCCTGGCAAGCATTCAAAGCGAGACCTCCAACTGCCAGAATGTATAAATTTTATGAAGCGAGGAGAAGCAACTCTTATTCTTGGAGTCAGGTAAGTTGGAACTTCTTCGTTATCTTCTCCTTTAATCATGCATTGCATTTTATTCTTCATGCCTCTTTTTTCAGTTCCTTGATCTTTTGAATCCTCCTCTAGTTGGTTGGATTTAGGGTTTATCCCCCGTGTTTACTGCAAGTGTGCTAAATGTTTGGTTCATGAAAGTACCTCTAATTTGAGTTTCCAATCAAGATACCAGAGTCTAATTTAAGTGAACTGGTTGATCCTCTAACCAGATTTGTCGATGGCAAAAATGGAATCTCTAAAGGTAGCGTTCGGTAGCCGGTTTATTTTAAACCGGATTCCAAACGCACCCTAAGGCAGCGTTCGGTAGCCGGTTTATTTTAAACCGGATTCAGGGTTAGAATATGGTTCCGGCTGGTTAGCAAATTTTTAACCTTGTTTGGTATGGCCACCATGGTTTCACTAAACGTCACTAACCTTGTTCGGTAACGTAGTCACAAATTCGGTATGACTCAGTTTGGGGGACTGATATAGTTAAATTACCGTATTACCTTCCAGACTAATATACAGACACATTTTTTACTTCGAAATCGCCTAAACCCTATTCTGCGTCTGCAACCTCTCGCCTTCTTTCCACTTCCGTCGCCACAGCT
>JAOWBN010187390.1:0-16169 GCA_028565015.1 Pinguicula moranensis | reverse complement strand
CTCATCAATCTCGTAGTTCGAGGTTCTTAAAAGCCAATTATAATTTTAAGAAGGCTGCGCAAAATGGGCCCTTAATCTTGGTGCTTCTCCTGTGCGGCTGTCCAGCAGCAACTTTTCCATGAATATGTGAACAACAGCTTTGTACACAATCAGAATATGCAGCGGATTCTTGATGTTCTGAAGTTGAAATAGAAGAGCTAAAATCCGCAATGGTAGGCTGCAATATACCCTTCTCAAGATGAGCATTCCAGATGCTCATCTTGGAGAGAAACAGACGGAATGGAGTCACAGGCTAACTCTTGGTGAACATATCTGCGAGCTGAAGATGAGAAGCTAGATGAATTGGCAGAATGATACCAAATTTGTATTGATCACAGATCACGTGACAGTCAATCTCTGTGTGTTTTGTACGCTCATGGAAGCCTGGATTAACTGTGATAGCAATAACGGCCTTGCTATCACAAAACAAGGAGATAGGGAATGAAGATGAAATTTGAAAGTCATTGAGAACATAGGTGATCCATTGAATCTCTCGAACTGTAGCCGCCATGGCACGATATTTTTCTTCTGCAGAAGAACTGGAGATAGTAGCTTGTTTTTTTGTCTTCCAAGATATGAGATTATCCCCAAGAAATATACAATAACCTGTGAGAGAATGCCTTGTCGTCTTGCAACTGCCCCAGTCAGCATCACAGAAGGCCTTGAGCACGGTGGAAGAGTGAGTTGAATAAAAAAGTCCTTTATCCTAATGACCAGATAAGTACCTGAGAGTGTGAACTGTAGAAGCCCAATGAGAGTCATGGGGTGAGTGTACAAATTGGCTTAGTTGCTGAACTACAAATGTGAGATCAGATCTTATGTAATTGAGGTACAACAATCTACCAACAAGCCTCCTAAAATTTTCTGGATTGTGATAAGGTGGTGAAGTGTCTAAACCAACTGCAGTAAATTTCAGACCTGGTGGCAGAGGAGTAGTGGTAGGTTCACAATCAATATATCCTGTATCACAGAGCAATTCTCTGATATATTTCTTCTGACTCACATATAGACCATGTGAGGACCTGACAAGTTCCATACCGAGGAAATAATGAGCTTCTCCAAGATCCCGAATGGTGAAAGCCTTGTGCAAGTACTCTTTGACAAGCAAGATCTGCTGAAGATTAGTATCTGTTATCATAACATCATCTACATATACGAGAAGGAATAACTAATATGTAGAATGGTGAAGAGTGAAGAGACAATGATCACTGTAAGACTACTTGAAGCCACAAGAGTAAAGGGCATTAGTGAATTCTAAATTCCATTGTCTCGAAGCCTGTTTGATCCCATATAGAGATTTTTTCAGCAAGCAAACCTCTCCTTTTTTAGCCTTGGTATACCCCAATGGTGGATGCATATAAACTTCTTCTTCAAGAGAGCCATGTAAGAAGGCGTTGTGGACATCTACTTGATGAATAGCCCAGTCCTTAGATGCTGCAATGGCTAGTAATAAATGAAGTTACTACCTTGGCTACAGGGCTGAATATTTTTGCAAAGTCCTGCCCTTCAATTTGGCTATAGCCTTTAGCAACTAGCGTGGCTTTGTACCTGTCAACTGAGCCATCTTGCTTGCATTTTACCTTGTAAACCCACTTACTTCCAATGGCCTTTTTACCTTCTGGCAGAATAATAAGATCATAGGTATCATTTGATTCAAGTGCTTGAAGTTCAGTTTCCATTGCATCAATCCAATGTTTGTTATGCCTTGCCTGATTAAAATGTTTAGGCTCACTAAAAACAGACAGGTTAGCCACAAAATCATAATATGTATTGTTAAAAGTATAATTTGAATCACAGGGAGGTGGTGTAGCAAGGTTGGAAGTGCAGTAGAAAGAAGTGTCAAAGTCCTTAAGTAGGATGGAAGGTTTCTTGATTCTGTGACTCACTCGGATGGGATATGTGGGTAGAGGATCAATGGATGCAGATGATTCAGTCATATCACTGGAGACAGATTTGGTAGGAGGGGCTGAATCATGAAGGACAGCGTCAAGAGGATCATTATCTAAGACAACACTTTCTTTTCAGCTGGAGGGTCTGTATGCATATCAGGAGTCTCTGGAAAAAAAATTAGAATTAATGCTAGGTGTACTAACAGGCTCTGTGAGTGGAGAAGAGCTAAGTAAAGAGTTTTCTTGAAATATAACATCACGGGACACAATGATCTTCTTCTGATTTGGGACATACACTTTGTACCCTTTATAACCTACTGGATAACCAACAAAGAAACCTTGGTGAGTTCGATGATCAAATTTATCCCTGGATTTAGACTTGTTGACAGCATGACACACACATCCAAACACTTTGAGAGATGAGAGGTCAGGAAGTTTCCCATGAAGAATTTCATATGGTGTTTTCCAATCAAGTGTTCTACTCGGCCAGCGATTTAAAAGATAAGTAGCTGTCAGGACAGATTCATCCCATAAGGTTTTTGGCAATTTAGAATGAAAAAGCAATGCTCGTGCTATTTCTAAAAGTGTTTTATGTCTACGCTCAACAAATCCATTTTGTTGTGGAGTGTAAGGGCAACTGCGCTGATAGGTAATACCAAGAGTAGAGAAAAGCTGGCTACATTGAGCATTCACAAACTCAGAACCATTATCAGTTCGGATGACTTTTATAACTTTGCTATATTGAGTTTTAACATGATGTATGAAGGTGGATAGAAACTGATGCATTGTGTCCTTTGAGTGAAACAAAAAGGTCCACGCGCATTTACTTTTGTCATCAACAAGTGTGAGAAAGTAATGGCATTTTGTGATGGAAGCCACTTTGTATGGCCCCCAGACATCGGCATGAAGAATATCAAAACAGTTCTAAGATTGTGTGTGGCTTTCTGTGTAAGGCTTGCAGGACTGTTTTGACAGTGGACATATCTTACAACAAAAATCACTTCTCCCATTGACATTCACAGAATCTAAGAACTTGATATGATACATAGTGTCAGTTGATGGATGACCAAGTTTATTTGTGCAAAAGAGGATAGGTTACAGCTACATGAGCTTCACTCAGATAACATTCTGCAAAAGCAGATTTACAAAAAAATTCAGTGAGATTATGCTTGTCTGTGGGATGTTCTGAACATGTTGAATGAGAGCATGGCTGAATGAGGCTGCAAGCAATATGTATAGCTCACGAATCATCAGTCCCACAGCAAGAACTTTGCTAGTCCTAAGGTACTGAAATAGACAAAAATGGGGCAAGAAAAGGCAGAAGATATCAGATTGTATTAAGAGCTTGCGGACAAAGAAAAGATTTTGCTTGAAGCTAGGGACATATAAGCAAGATTTAAGCTGAATGGACTCGGAGATTTTGACAGTGCCATGACAGGATATAGATTTTTCAGTACCATCAGGTAACCATACGGGAGTGAAAACCTTAAATGGGACAGGATCCAAAATCATGCTCAGATCAACACACATATGATTTGTGGCCCCTGTATCAATGATCCAATTCCCATGCAATAAAGATTCACACATATAAGCTTTAAGTGATGAACGGACGGAGGTTCCTGCAAAGTCTTCAAGATGTGCCATTTTCATTGATATTTTGTCTGGTTGATGCTCAACTCCTTTTCCCATAGCCAACCGAGACAAATCCCTCTGCATTCGCCCAATCATCTCATACAAGTGATGCACATCTTCATTCTTGTATTCTAGAGGTGTAGCAGTCCAATTCTCTTCATTTGTGTCATTAACTTGATGTGCAACAGTATACTGCCTCCCTTTCTGCTTCGGATACCCTTTCAGTTGATAACAACTTTCAACAACATGAACTTTCTTCCCACAATTGCTACATTCAGGTCTTCCTTTTAATTTATAACAAGCCTCTTGTGTATGTCATATTCTTCCGCAATGGTTACATTCCAGGGACATTTTATCAGATCTATCATTCCTTGCTTTCATGTTCGAAGGAAATTCTCTGTTCCAGTCACTTGACTTAACCATGTGTGTTGCATTCATTTCATCAGTTCCAGTCGCCATGTTAATGCTGGCCTGCTTGTGCTTCTCTGCTGTGGTGATCATATTGTACACCTTGTCTAGATGTGGCAGTGGATTAAGACACATTATTTGGCTTCTATCTCTGTCATAGACATCACTCAAGACCATAAGAAATTCCATTACTCTGTCTTCGTTTTCTCTTTGCTAGAGCATAAGGCTAGTTTCTACTTCAATTCGAGACAATGGTCTCAGTTGGTCATACTGATCCCATATTTGCTTGAGGTTGCCAAAATGCTCACCTACAGTGGCTACTCCTTGCCTAAGCGTTGCCATGGTTCTTCTTAGTTCAAAAGGCAATGGTAAGCTTGTTGTCCCGAAGCATTGCTCCAAGTCCTTCCACAATTGTCTTGAATCATGTATGAACATAAATTGTTTCATCAGATTTGGGGTCATTGATCCTTTGATCCACGAGCAAACAAGACTGTGCTCTCTTCCACTTGAGAAACAACTTCGTGTCTTCCTTTGGCTTCTCAAGAGTTCCATCTACGAACCCAATTTTGAGTTTTGCCTCAAGGGCAAACTCAATGACACTTCTCCATATCAAATAATTTGTGTAATTCAGTTGTATTGTCACTATCTGAATTCTTGGACTATCCGAACCATGCACTTGTAGTTGTTATTCAATAAAAGATGCAGTCGCCATTGCTAGCGCCAAGCTCCGATACCATATAGTCAGACACTGGAATGAGTCCAATGTAATAACTGAAGATAAAACTCAAACTTTCAGTTAAAACAGTTGATGAAAACAACCGAACCGAGATGAGAAGTGAATTCAATTCACAGATCGAATTCAACCAATGAGAAGAGGAATAGTAATATTGCAGTGAATCTACTTTTCCAATTAGGGTAAAAATACCCAATCCGTTCCTCCTAATATAGTTACAACATTTGGTGTCTTTGTATAGGCGAAAGAAAACAAATGAATGTAAATGAATTACAAAGCAGTAAGAAAGCGTGAAAACGTCATTGTAAGTTGGCTGCATCTATAGAACAACTCCCAGTCGCATGATCTTCCTCATCCTTCGGTGAGAACTTAATCTTGGTGCTTCTCCTGTGCGGCTGTCCAGCAGTAACTTTTCCATGAATATGTGAACACCAGCTTTGTACACAATAAGAATATGCAGCAGATTCTTGGTGTTATGAAGTGGAAACAGAAGCAGGGGCGGAGCCAATGGGGGGGGACCAGGGGGGCATGGTCCCCCCAGAATTAAAAAAAACTTATTATATATGTGAAATTTTTATTTTTTTAATTTGGCTCCCCTAAATAATGTAATGATATTTGTTCTCATATATTAAAAGAATCATTGCTTGGTTCAGTGGTTTGCTCCCATTTTTCGCACTTCACCCACCCAGGTTCCAATCACCAACACCTCCCTTTTTACTTCTTTTTTATACATCAAATCAAAAAAATTGCCAAACTTGGGAATCGAACCCAAGTATGCGGAGTGAACTTTGTTTGTTTAACCACTACAAACATCCATAATATCTGTACATTCAGTAATATTATTTATATAGAGGTGAAATATAAATTTTAATAGATATTATTTTATATTTTTGGACAATTTTAATATATTTCTTTAATATTTTTTTTGAGATTGTAGCTAAAAAAAATTATATTTCGTAAATTGAAAATCTTCACTTATAAAAAAAATTTAAAATTTTTTTTACTTTAAATTTTCATCGGTCAAATAAAAAACAATTCAAATTGTTGCGGTATATTTTTATTGAACAATATACTTTCAGATATTCACATAAAATTTATTGAATTTTCTTATATCTTTTGCTCAAATCCGAAAAAAAAAAATTGGATTTTTTTGCAGGTTAAATTTATCCAATCTGACCTACTCTATTTAAACCCAAAAAATTTGGTCTCCCTCCAATTTCTGGCTCCGTCCCTAAACAGAAGAGCTAAAATCCGCAATGGTAGGCTGCAATAGTTTGCAGGAAATTGAATAGAAATTCAAGCCTCTGCAATGCCGTAATTTACACGGGTTGAGCAATAAAAAATAATATATATATATATTAAAGAATAAGAAACTTCCAAAAAATGTATATTGAAGAATAAGAAGCATAAGTCTTTGTTAAAATTCTGATGAAGGTGACAGAGTAGTCTTTTTAGTAAAATTTATGTGCAGGACAGGATTCGATGATCCGGGTGGAGTATGGAATATAAAAAATACCATAAAAATATTTATTAAAAATAAAATAATTAAATTTTACCCTACTAATTATTTTAAAAAAAATATCAAGGTTAGCGAACAGCAAAGGCACTCTGTTAAGGCGCCCGCTAGTTACTATAATAACATTAGGGTTGGACTAATTGATTACATTTTCTACATACATTATCTTGATTCAACTCTATAGCAATTCGAACCGACCAGTTTTCAAACCACTTCATCTTTCATTTCTTGACTATTCTACATCCCCAAGTTCCAACAAGTGCCTCCAATTTCCATCCCTTTACCAGAATACGGAGAAATAAAATTCTACGAAGAAAGAGAAACAATCCCTTTTGGCTTTTTCTTGTCGCTGTAGCTTGAGACGGTGGCGGATATTTCGTATTTCCATGCGTGTGGACTTTAGGAAATAAAACTTACCATTTGTAATTTAATATTATTACTTTGGGGGGAGGGAGTTTTGGATGAAAAAATTCTACATCCTCTTTATTTTGTATGTAAAAACATTATGCCCTTACCGAAACTCTAGATCCACCTACACCACTAGTTAAGAGATAAATGAATCTCCTAAATTCGTATTTCAAACTCTGGATGTTTCGTCTATAAAAATGAAGGGAAAACATCCTTTGTGTTAGGCGGCAATATTAGTCTAGAGTTTAGAGTACAAGATGTTTGGGTTGGCAAATTACCTCAAAGCAGATTCAAACCCAGAAGAGGAACAAGAGGACCGGGGGTAGTAAGCATACGAATCTGATGATAGTAAGCAACAAAAGCAGAAGAGGGAAAAATGTAAGAGTCGGGCACACCTAAAAAGACACACTCACGAACACAGGGAAGTTCCCTATTTGAATAAATCTCGTGAGGAAATAAGAGTATTTGTCTTATTTAAATGTGGAATAAAATAGGATTATAGAATAGTATATAGATTAGGAAGTTGAAGAGACATTTAATGAAAATAATCAAGGAATTTGATATTCATTTATTTGCTATCTCTAAACCTTTTATGGTAGCCAATAAAACAGTAAGGATAGGTTGTTTCTTCAATGCCCTTTTTATGTGTCAAATGAGGCGGTGAATGAAAAATTGTGATTTTTTTTGGAAGGATGAACATGAGTTTGTAGTGGCGAGTATGTGCGATCAGGCCATAACTGTCGATATAAACAAGACAATCAAATGCTTCTGGTGACTTTTGTTTATGGTAAATGCGACTACATCCACAGAAGAGAACTATGGAGGTGAAGCAACCCAATCAGGGAACGAACCGTGAGTGGTACTTGGCGATTTTAATGCGATAAAAGTCAACGTCAAAAATGTGGGGGTTATGCTCGACCAGCCCTACCAATGAAGGAATTCGATGTCTGCATCAACAACTGTTCTATGATGGAACTACATTTTGTAGGACGAAAGTTCTCCTGGTGTAACTGTCACACAGGTATAGCCATGAGATGGGAAAAACTTGATAGAGTGTTCGTAATAGGTACCTGGAATGGAAAAGAAATGCATCATATGTTGTGTTGCCTAGGAAATCGTAAGACCATAGCTCGCTCATTGTCACCATGGAGGAACAATTGTGAATTTATATGGTACTAGCAGTTCAGATTTTTGAATCGGTGAACCAGTTGCAATTCTTTCAAGGTGCTTGTACAAGATCATTGGAACATGGTAGGCCATGAATACAAGATGTTAAATCTGGAAAGGAAACTGAAGCATATCGGAATTAAGTTAAGAGAATGGAACAAGATAGCTTTAGGAAGGATAGAAGTTAAAATTCTTGAGCTAGAGAATAGAATAGAGTATATAGAAAGGAAGTTACAAGTAAGGATATGAAGAAAATTTGGATGTAGAACTCATGGCCACTAAATCAGAATTGGTGGGATGGAGAAATTGGAAAATCTCTAGACTTAGAACAAATGGCAAAAGAGAAGTTAATCACAAAAGGCGATAGGAATTCAAAATTCTTCCATAGCATCATCGGTGCCAAGAGAAGCAAAGGAATCAAAAATTAAATGGTCTTACAGGATGGAAGGATTTCGGAAGGTGCGAAAAGTGTGCATGAGGAAGCCGTCAAATACTTTGAAAGATCATTAAATTTAAACGAATGAACAGGAATTGGATACGACCTATCAGATCTCTTTGAACATAGAGTCAATGAAAGGGAAAATGGTAGCATCTATATGATTCCTTCTATTTTCAAAATTAAAGATGCCCTGTGGACAATCCCAGGAAACAAAGCCCCGAGTCCGGATGGGTTCAGACCAGAATTCTTAAAAGCCACATGGGAAGTTATGGGGATGGACCTAAGTAATGAGATTCAAGATTTCTTTTATGGAAATAACTTCCCAAGAAATTCACATTGAACCTATTGATCCTGATTGTAGAAAAAATCGGATAGCTTCGACAAAATTCAACCCATTAGCTTATGTTCCATGATTTACAAAGTCCTAGCAAAAGTCCTGGTATGAAAACTAGCAAGTTCATTGGTAAATTGATTGCAGAGGAACAATGGGCTTTTGTCCTAGGCTGAAGTATATTTGACCACATCATCCTGGTACAAGAGTTTACTCAAAGCATAAACAACAAACATCCGGGAGAGAACACCATGATGAAGTTAGACATGACGAATGCATACGATAGAGTGTGGTGATCTTTCCTCGAACACGTCCCACTTGATAAAGGTTTCAGTCTTGCAGTCTGCAATATTATGATGAGATGTGTTAGAGAACAATTTCTCAATTCATATGAATAGAACGGCTCTGGGATTTTTCCCATCAGGGCAGGGGAAGCGATAGGGGGATCTGCTCTCTCCATAAATGTTCATCCTCATGCAAAATACCTTGTCTAGACTGATATCTTGAGAGGTCAAAAGAGGCGCCATCAAACATTGTTGGCATCCGATGGGGAGTCTAGTGATCTCCGACCTGATGTATGCAGGTAACATTTTATTGTTTATGAGTGGACATAGGAGGTTGATACGGGCTATGATGAAGCTACTGGAAGAATACTGCTCCTGGTCATGGCAAAAAGTTAATATGTCAAAGTCTGTTATTTTCCTATCTAGCCAAATCGGTAATGCAAGACGGGCATAGATAATGCATGTGATGGGATATAGGGAGGCCAATTTTCCACCACATACCTTGAAGCTCCATTATTCACACGAAGGGTCAATTCAATTGTTCTAAACCCACTGCTAGTTAAAATCAGGAACAAGGTAGTTGGGTAGAAGTGCATGTTATTATCATAAGCGGGAAGGATTACCCTTATCAAACATGTACTCTCAAGCATTCATTTGTAGGCATTATCTGTCATGAAAAGTCTCATATACATTCTAAATGAAGTTCGATGGAGATCGGCAAACTTTCTACGGGGTGAGTACGAAGGGAAGAAGAAACTTTGGAGATCGTGGAAGAGGCTATGCAAACCAATGGGGGAAGGGGGGCTGAGCATCAAGGATCTACAAGAAGTGCAAAAGGTGATGGTCATGAAACTATGTTTTAAACTCTTGACATAGAACAATATATGGTGTAAATTTATGAGAGCAAAGTATAACAGAAATGAACATATACTAATCCATGAGACAAAAGGTATGGACTCCCAGTTCTAGAAATATGCCATGAGTAGTATTGCATAAAGAAAATTCATTATTATGGTTTAATAAATGGCTATTGGCTAGCCTCGGGCCCTCTAGCGGCACAGATTACTCAATTAACCAACAAGGAAGTAAAAGTGGTAGAATTCTGGAAAACACGAAAATGGAACTTGAAGCAGGTTTAAGATTTGCTAGGGTTGAAATTATGCGAGAAAATCAAACAACATAGGATCCAAGAAAACCACTCAAAATTATGCGAAGAAATCAAACAATAGAGATTAACAAATTTATTTATTTTTGAAAGGACTAGTGATATTTTTTTTGATAATTAAGATGTATTTATTTATATATATGTGTGTGTGTGTGTAACTAACCAATTGGTTAGTCAGAACATAACAAATACAAATACAATTAAAATCCTGGCCACGTTCACCAGTTTTGGTCCCAATGCTACACCTATGCTATGTGGAATTCGGCAGATTATTGTTAAGCCATGATCTGTGGGCAGGTGTCTCGTTTCTTTGGCCAAATTGGATTGGGTGGCATAGGGTAGGTTGCCTCAACTAGTCTCCAATGGTAAGGCCTGCGATGGTATCTTGTCTTGCTACCATCCAGTACCATAGATTGTTTTTTATCCATTCTGGTTTCGAGATAGTGGATGATTCCGAGTTGAAGCGAATATCATTGCATTCTTTCCACAGTGTCCAGACAATTGCTTGCCATGCTGCCTTCCACAGTTCAGCGTCGGGTCTTCCTTTTAATTGTCCCATATGCAACTCAAAATGGTGTTTGATATTGTTTGAGCCTATGTAACATAAGCCAAACCAGGCGTATATCTCTGCCCACAATTCATATGCAGTGTCATAGTTCAGGAATAGATGGCTTGCGGATTCTTCTGCGCCCCCACAAAACACACACCTCTCTTCAGATTGTCCAACATTGATTCCTCTCCTCCTCAGATTATCAATGGTGGCCACTCTGTTTTGGAGAAGTCTCCAAGAGAATATTTGAACTCTTTTTGGCGGATATCGGTACCATGCTGCTGCTAGGTATGCTCTGTCAGTGTTCTGCTGTCCCAGTTCCATCCTTTGGGATGCGTATGCTGATGTTACTGTATAGGTACCTGACTCACTTCATGTCCATCTCCAGCTGTCGGGTTCTTGTAGAGGGGTTGCCACTTCTGTGGTACTCTGAATTAATTCCTCTAGAGCAGTGGCTTCTTGTCTCCTCAAATTGCGTCTAAAACATAACTTCCATCTAGATTCCTCTTGGTTTGTGTTCCAAACTTCTGTAAGTGTGGAATATTTTTGTGTACTTAGCCTATACAAATCTGGGAAGTTTAGAGCTAAGCATCCAGTCCCCTGCCAGTTGAATCGCCAGAACATTGTTTTCTCTCCTTGACCATGATTGAGCACCAATCTGTTTGTTAGCCATTCCTTCCTGGACTGTTTCTAAATGTCATCCCAGTAGGCCACGACCAATCACTCAAGTGATCAGTGTTGTGAAAATATTTTGCTCTGATTACTTTACTCCATAGATGATCCGGTTCTGTCAGCAGCTTCCAAAACCATTTGGATAGTATTGATGTGTTCATTGCCTTAATGTCTTTGATCCCCAAGCCACCTTCTGCCTGCTCCTTGCATATATCATTCAAACTTATCCAGTGGATCGCCTGGTTGGCCTGCTGATTTTTCTTCTTCCACAAAAATGAGGTCAAGATCTTCTGAATTGCTTTGATAACTAACTGAGGTGCTCTAAACACTGACAAATAATATGTTGGTAGACAAGATAGGACTAACTTCAACAGTGTTACTCGGCCAACAAAAGTTAACAACTTATTTTCCCACTTCCGAACTCTACCTGATATTACTTCAAGAAGTGTATTCCACATCCTTACTCTGCGAGGATTATCACCTACAGGCAGTCCGAGATACATAAAGGGTAGAGCTGCTAATCTGCACTGTAGTATTCTTGCATACCTGCTAATCCGCGCACTGTCCATGTTAAACCAAACACTTTGCTTTTGGCGAAGTTGATTTGAAGCCCAGAAACGAGTTCTAAGATCCTTAAAATTCCTTTCATGAATGTAATGTTCTGCTGTGATCCTTCGCCTAGGAGCAAAGTATCATCTGCATATTTCAGATGAGAAATGTGCACATTGCCAACCTTGATACCTTTTAATTTGTTTAGATCCACTGCTCTTCTGATGAGCATGTGTAGCCCTTCCACCACAATCAAAAAAAGAAAGGGGGATAAAGGATCCCCTTGTCTAAGTCTGCGGTGCAACATAACATCTCCCGCATTGCTGCCGTTTAATAAAACCGAGGCATGAGTTGTACTGATACATTTTGTTATCCAGTTGATCCAAACTTGGCAGACGCCAAACTTTCTCAGCATCATCAATAGAAATGTCCTGTCTACCGTGTCAAACGCTTTGGAAAAATCCACCTTCATAAGGATAGAGGGCTTCTTAGATCGTTTAATTGAATGGATTACCTCGTTATCTATCAAGACGTCATGCAAAATTTGCCTTCCGGAGATAAAAGGTAGTCTGATGTTCTGAGATGATTGCTCATTACCGTCTTCATTCTATTTGAAGTAGCTTAGATAGGACTTTATACCCACAAGTGATCAATGAGATAGGCCTGAAGTGTTCTATCAGCGTGTGACTGTTGAGTTTTGGAATGAGAGAGATGAAGGTAGCATTGAGCCCCTTTGTAGAGTCTACCTTCCTTATAAAAGTCCCTGATGAACAATACAAAATCATGTTTCAAGATATCCCAGTATTGTTGAAGAAAGAAGAAATTGTATCCATCTGCGCCAGGACTTTTAGAGGGTGAGTAGCTCCACACGGTATCTCTGATTTTTTCTTCAGATATTTCCGAAATAAGATATGCATTATCCTCTGCCGAGAGTATATGCTCCGCTGGAATATCTATTGTGGGCTTGTCCCAATTTTCCGTGCTAAAATGGTTGGCAAAAAATCTTGTGACCCCTTCTTTAACTTCTGTTACTTCCTCAGAACAGACATTATCCAAGAACAGACCTCTGATTCCATTCAAATGGTGATTCCCTTTTACCTTTTCATGGAAATATCTTGTGTTGTTATCCTCGTCGCATATCCATTTAGATCTTGATTTTTGGTATAATAGTGAGCTTTTGTTGTGTATTGCTTGCTGAAGTATTGTTGTTGTGTCCTGTCGGTGTGCTACTTCTGATGCTGTGAGATTCCTGATCTCGTTCAGTGCATCTAGCCCGCTGATCGCAAATCGTAGAGACCCAATTTTTAATATCTATCTGTCCAAATTCATTCTTGTTCCAATCATTTAGCTTCCATCTTAGTTGCTTTAGCTTCGCATGGAGCACATACCCACAGTGTCAACTTATGTTTAGTGCACTCCATTCTCTGCGGACAAAGCTTGCAAATCTGTTGTCCCAGCTCCAGCAGTTTAAAGTCCTTGTTATCTTAGGTCCCCAGTTGACCCCTTCTACCTTCAACATTATAGGCATGTGGTCAGAGTGCCTGCGGTCAAGTCTGTATTGCAGTATGTCCGGCCATTGCCTCATCCAAGGCTTGGATAACAAGAATCGATCTAGTCTGCTGCAACATTGTTCGGCTCTTGAGATACAAGCAAACCTGTATTTTTGAAGTGGTATATCCAGTAATTCAGCTTCAAGAATAAACTGATCAAATCCCAGCATTTCAGCAGTTCTTATTCAAGCATCACTCCTTCTTTCCCCAAGGTTGCGGATTGCCTTAAAGTCGCCACACATGCACCATCGTGCCCTCGGTAGTCCCAACACCAGATTAGTTGTTGTTGTCCATAATCTTCGTTTGATGTGGAGGAAGCAAGAGGAGTAAACGTTCAAGATCTTGATGGGTATATGGTCATCCCCCAGAGACCTTCGATGAGCAGGCCTCCTTCTATGAGTCGCGAATTGGTTGATTGAAAGATCTCTTTCTTCCAGATACATAGCAATCTGCCCGAATTTCCCTCTGCTACACTACACCGCCAATCAAATTCTTCGTTCGGCCAGAGTTGGCGGCAATGCCAATAGCCAATTTCCAACAATTTGGTCTCCTGTATACAAATGAAACCCACCATTTCTTTCCTAATCAGTTCCTTTATCTCTGCTTTTTTCACAGGCATTCCCAGTCCATGGGCATTGTATTATACTATTCTCATTGTTTGTTTTGGGATGATGTTGCCTTTTTCGGGTCCGAGCTCCCCTGTGCTTGTGCCTGTTTGTTATCTCTTTCTTGCATTTTATCAAGTCGCATGACCAGATCATCTTTGGAGGTGTGTGGAGTAACGTCCAATTCGATGGCCAAATCCACAATTGATTCACTGAGTAATTTCTATTGCGGCGCCAATACCCTCATAAAGATCATCCAATAGCAGATCATGTGCTTCTCTTATTCGGCGCGTGTGTTCTCTTAGCTTGTTTGTCGAGTCTTGGGGGGACATCTGTCTATGAGGATATTTCTTCTTTTTTGCTGCAAAGGCCGGTGATAGTTCTAGCGATGGTGTGATACTGTGCGGTTCGGAGTTCTGCTTGAGGGAAGAAGAAGAAGATACTTCGTTGACTGTATATGCATCCGTCAAGGGCTGACTAGTGATTTGGCTGGCGTTTGCATTCAATCCTTTAGTGTGTGGTCGAAGGCTTACCTCGTGATTCCCACCATTTTCCATGGTCGTGGTGATAGTAGGGTCATATGGCATCTATTGTGCTTCCTCTATTTGCTTGACTTCTTCTGACGAGCATGCCACGTGGTGATTTTTTACTGGCATAATATCATCCTCTTTTGTAGCCAACTTAATAGCATTCTCGTTATTTCCTTCACATATTGCCACAGTTATAGGTCTGTCATAGCTCCTATCCGGTATGATGTGTTCTGTTCTATAATTGCATTGTCATCGAGTGCGTCAATAGCCGTTAGGTCTGACACGGTATGGGCACATTCTTCAAGATTGCCCGTTGGAAGGTCGCTGTCCTCCTGTCTCTTGGATGGCTCGCCGGAGTTTTTGCCGTCACTCTTCTCTAGCGATAATGTGTTGGCTTTGTCCTGCGAAGTATCAATTTTCATCAGATTCGGCCATTCCTATTCCGAATATTCTCTTGGATTTGGATTGTGCCTTCACCAGGGATTTTCTGTACCATAACTTCTCAACTGCTTGACGTTCTGTTCCTCATAAATGTAGATAGTAAACTTTTCCTCATCAGTAACGACTTCCAGTGTTTGTTGAATTGGCCTGTTTTCATTTGTGAGTATTTGCATCCGGCCATATTGCATTTCAGTTTGCGTTAAAGTTCTCTCATCTATGGAGATCAGCGACCCGATTCTTGCTCCTATTTCCTCAAAAAATTCTTTGTGCCAGCAGTGTAGGGGAGTTCCCCTAATTTGTACCCAGGCTGGGCGAGCTAGCTTGCCATTTACTAGCCGCCAAGGTCTGAGTGAATGTAGACATAACCTCCTTGTGGTGGTTATATCGTTAATTAATCTTATTGGGTCTTCGACTGAAGAGAGTTTGAGCAAATCCTCACCTCCCTCCATCCGCACTACTGTTCCACCTATATATCCAGCTTCATGCAAAATTGTATTCATCGTGGTCAGATCGAGTATAGGTGTCAGGTATCCAACCAAACATTTGAGGTGCCATAGAGCAGCCCGGGGATCAGATTTAAAAATCATGAATGGTGCTTCTTCTCATTGTTTCTGCTCCTGCTTACTTCGTAGGCTGCTGGACTCGCTTGTTTCTGGGATATCAGCTTTCATCGATTCAGTGTTGGGGGTGAACGTGCTTCACTTACTTGGAGTTGAAATGATCCCACCCAAATACCATTTAACCTTTCTTTTAGTAATGGCATCACAGAGCTTCTAGTGAAGCGGACGAAACCAAATCTGTGCATCGGACCCGGAACACTCTTAGGGAGATGGATATCGGAAACTTGCCCAAAAGCATAGAAGAGCTGGAACATCTCATCTCTCTGCCAAGACGGAGGAAAGTTTTTGAAATGAAATGATACTGAATTTTCCTGTAGATTCCTAATAAAAGCAGGCAGTGCCTTCGCCAACACCGCGAGGCCAGATTTATTTTGCGATGCAGATTGACGACACGTTACCGTGTGCTATTCTGCATCCTCACTGCTGATACCTTTTAGTTTTCTTCCTGAATCTGTCAGAATGGGGTCCTCAATGCTGAGACCTTTCAATTTTTCGTCTGAATCTGTCGGAATGGGGTCCTCAATGCTGAGACCTTTCAATTTTTCGTCGGAACAGAGTCCAAGCCGGTTGTGTCGGTCGTCGAGGCACTCATGTTTTCATATGTCTAGAGAGAGAGTGTAGAGAGAAAGAGAGCATTGTCT
>JAOWBN010187379.1:0-16169 GCA_028565015.1 Pinguicula moranensis | reverse complement strand
GATGTGGATACGAAAATTTTGCGCCCGCCTCCGTCCGCCATCGTATCTGCCAAATCCACGTCTGTGCGGGGGGCGAATGCGGATGCAGATGAAAAATAGTGTTTCGTAAATTTATGCGGACGGAACGCGGGAATAAGGTTTTTTGTTTTGCGGAATTTGAATTTGCGCCACTTAAGTTTGTTGCAAAATTACTATTTTTTTTGGGTAATTGCAAAATTACAATTTTAATTTTCAAAATTGTGGTTTTGATCTGTATTTATTTATTTATTGTTATTTAAATACAAATATATGTGAATGGATTCTACGGAGTTTTGCATCCGTCTGCCTGTGATATTTATTTGTTTTTTACATGCATATGTACTTTGAGGCTTTTGCAGGATTCTGCATCTGTCTGCCTGCAAAATAATGCGAAATCCGCGGATTTTGCATCTGCACGCAAAATTTTGTGGGACGGGCGGATGTGGAATAATGTCCTCCGCAGGCGGATTTGGAACCAATGTTTCGATTCCGCATCCTTCGCGGGTGGAACGCGAAACTTACCATTACCGTTCCGTACGCACCGCTGTCAACCTCAATTAAGTAAAACTATGAAATACTTGATTAGTTAATAATTGTATTATACTTTTGTCTAGTCCGAGTCCAGACAAATGTGGTAAATTAATAATTCATTGTTTATTAAATAATAATATTTTGAAAAAATTACAAAGCTTTCAACTAGTATATAAATCAACAATTGATTAATATTATAAATATGTATATATAATATAACATAATTAGGTAACCTTTTTAAATCTATGTTAGTTATTTTTCCTTTAATTTTATGTTGGCTTGAATCTCATCTCTAAGATTTGTCTTGAGGGGTTTGCGAGTTCTACCGAAAATTAGTTTTTGACTTTGGGATGTGGAAAAGCTCATTTGAAATATTTGCAATTTTAGCGTTGACTTTTGGCTTTTAGTGGTAGAAAAGTAAAAAAAAAAGTCAAAAGCTAGAAGTCAAAAATATTTTAAGAGTAATTTTTTGAATGCTTCTGGTGGTGACAATTTTATAATTATTTATAAGTTTAAATTTTATATATTTTTATCCTTATAAACAATTCAGATATTTCTAATTTGATGATATTTTTATCATTTTACAATCATAAGTTAAGAAAAGTAGTTTTAAAAATAATAATATGCAAATATTATATTTATGACTTTTGGTGTTGTAAACCATATTTTATAAACATTTGCTAACTTTTTTCTAAAAATTATTTTTTTTAAAAGACTTTTTAAAAAATTACTTATATACAAGTAAAAACTTGCAAACATCCGATTATACCTATCATTAACATAAAATAAGTCAGAACCACGGCTAATCACAATAACAATTCATCATTAACCACGAAGACCATATCCATATAGACATCTTAAAAAAAAAAACTTACACTCAGCAGACAGCAGTTTTCGCAGCATGGGGAGTTCTGAATTTTGGGGACGTAAGCAATGGATCGATCTAAACTTACTGATTTATGCGAACCCTGTCCTACTCATAAAAGATTATGAAGATTCAAAACTTTGGGATGTTATTGATATTCTTGATAAAATGGCTGGGCACAGCTAAAAATGGGAAGCTCAGTTCTTAAGATTAGGGTTTCCACCAGTAAGATTGTAGGAGTTTTACAATTTCACTACTAATTGTTCTTCCATTATATTTAGCATTGGGGGATTGCCTATAATCTAATGGATAATCTGTTCGACTTTTGGTAACTTTTATTGGCAATTAGACCATTGTCCATGGTAAATGGTAACGGAATAATCATAATTTATAGTTTTTTAACTTTGTATATATTGCATCATAACATAAATAATATTTGTGTATAATTATAATGATAACATTGTTTATATATGACCTTCAAAACTCCACTTAATTAAAAATATATTAGGTACATTGCTATGAATGATATTGACACAATCCTTTATCTCAATGGTATCTAAGAATATTACCTAACACTATCTGATTCTGAATGGAATTTCGACAGATAATTCTTATTGTTCCTTAAGAAAAATCCAAAAACATGGTATGGTATATAAGTTTATTCCGATCAAAATGGTAATAATAATAAAAGTTTTAACTTTATTACCAAAATAATAAAATGCAATTTATAATCTATTTCACTGAGTTGTCAAAATATAAAATAAAAAATAAAAAATTAATTTCGGTGAGAACTAATGAATTATTTTTGATATTTAATGAAAAGATATAAATAGCAAACTAATCCATGCATTTTGGTTGATATGTACTGTACCTTCTTCTACCTTTCGTCTCTAGGGCGATTAACCTTTCTTTTCTATTACCAAACCCTAACCCTCATTTTCTCTGTCTTAGCCATTGATATCCCTTTGCTTCTCCTCCATTTCGCGATCTCTATCGACATAGTTCTGGTTTGGTTTGAGTGGCAGGCTGCATATGAATTCTCAGGAGAACAATCTATACGAGACGGCGTCGCAGCCGGATACTGGGACCGATGCCTACACATTCCTCGAAGTCGAATTCAACACTCAAGGCGAGGAAGAATTCGGTTATCCTGAATTTCAAGAGCTCTCGCAGCCTATTCGATCGTCGACGTCCGCATGGCCCACACCCTCTGATTCGATTGCGGCTACCGAGGTTCCTTCCTCGTCAGAACCCGCCTCCCAGGCGGCTAGTAAATCCCGGGGAGGCAGTTCTGCGACCGGACCTAATAACAGCAGCAGTAGCAACATTAACAGCAAGGAGACTGGAGTGGTGGAAGCCCTGGCTTCGGGTATGAGCGGCCTGAACTTTGAAGATACAGGGGGCGACGATGAGATTTTTGAGTACGGGAAGGGGGACTTTACTGAGTATGCTTGCAGGTATTGTGGGGTCGCAAACCCGGCATGCGTGATTAGATGTAATGTACCGTCCTGTAGGAAGTGGTTCTGTAATTCGAGGGGTAATACTTCTGGCTCTCACATCGTCAATCATTTGGTAAGCGGCTTGAATGCTGAAGTATATTCTTTTGTTGTGGAGATTCGAGAGTGCGTCAACAAATGTCTTTCTGGTTGCTGTGTTTCAAGTTTTATGCTTTCCACTTAAGGGATTAGGTATAGAATGATCTACTGTATATAGACGGGACTGAATCTTTCTTTCTTTTATCTTAATTTTTTTGGTCAAGTGTGACTTATAGCTGAAGCGTTGAACATGGAACTATGGAATGAAATGTTTGTTGGGACTTCAAGTGGGGAGAGTAACCTATTTCTTTTCCTTAAGAAATGTTGCACGGTTTCAGCAATCTCAGCCTAGTTTTTAAGTGGAAAAAATTATTCGTGCAATTTAGGCATGTGGCTTCATTTTGAGTTCTGTCATTTTTGCGAATGTCATCAAACATATGGAGCTCTAGTTTCACCTGGAAATTTAATAAGATATTACTGCCATTGGTGTCTTCTTAAATGAGCTTGATTTTTTTTTTGATTGATGTGGAATTTCTTGATGAGTTATTGTGCTGTTATTCCTCAGTCTAAGGGAGCAACTTTTTTTTTTTTTTTTGTGCAAATCTAAATCAACATAATATCATCATGAAAACAATGGTATTGAACCATATGTCGATCCCTAACCTGACGTTAAAATCCTAATAAATAACTCAACTAATTCCGCGCGCACGTACTAATGCCTTTCTTTTCGGCCAAAACCTTTACTGAACCCAACACCCCATTCCCACCCTCTTCACATGCACCTTCACCCAGACCAGTGACTTGACTACATTTTATGCTTCTTTGTTTTGTTTTCTTTTTGTTCCTTAAACCAAGCTTTCGTCAAATACTCTACCTGGATTTTGAAAATTAATTGCCATATTTCAGGTATCTATTAAACCTTATGCTCGGGAAAAGATGAAAGAATACTAAATGTGTTTCTCATTTTCCCCATTCCTCTAAGATATTTATGACCCTGATGGATTGGTGAGACACATGATATCAAAAACCACTGGCAGGATATATATAGAATTTGTAACGTTACATATTGGTCTGCATAACTCTGCCATAATTGACTTGGGTCCATTCTTTCTATGTCCTTGTATTTCTAGCTATGACAAATCAAATTTGCATTTTACTTGCTCTCTCTTTAGTTATTCTTATGCTTTTTTCCTTGAATGCATTGCTGTGATGCTTCCTAAATAAAAGGTTGTGCTTCTCTTTTTTAGACCTTGGAAGTGGGCATATTTGACTTTGTTAATACTAATTTTTGTTTCAGGTGAGAGCCAAGCACAAGGAAGTTTGTCTTCACAAAGACAGTCCGCTCGGAGAAACTATTCTTGAATGTTATAATTGTGGCTGTCGCAATGTTTTTCTTCTTGGATTCATATCTGCGAAGACAGAAAGTGTGGTTGTTCTGCTATGTCGTGAACCTTGTCTCAGTGTTAATGCGTTAAAGGACATGAATTGGGACCTCAGTCAGTGGTGCCCGCTTATAGATGATAGGTGTTTCTTACAGTGGCTACTTAAGGTTCAGCTTGCTTTGTCCTTTTCTAGCGTACACTTACATCCTATTTTGCAGTTATTCATGCTTTTGCAAAGCAGGTTCCATCTGAGCAAGAACAGTTGAGGGCGCGCCAGATTAGTGCGCAGCAGATTAATAAAATTGAAGAGCTTTGGAAGACAAATCCTGATGCCACATTCGAAGATCTTGAGAAACCTGGTGTCGATGATGAACCCCAACCTGTAGTTTTGAAATATGATGATGCTTACCAGGTACTCTTTTGGAGTTTGGTCTCTGCTAATTGATTTGAGTTTTATTTATTGTTTTAATTTTAATTTTATTGAGGTATCATTATACTTGGTTGTATTTACTCACTACATTACTGCATTCCTCCTCTGCAGTACCAAAATGTCTTCGCTCCACTCATCAAACTTGAAGCAGATTATGACAAGGTATGGCTACACCCATTGTCATATTTTTCTTCGGATCAGTGAAGGTGAATGTTACCACATGATTCCCAACTTTAGATTCCCAAATATGAATGGAAGTAGGGCTTGACATGAGAGTGGGAAAGATTTGAACTTTGAAGAGGCTGATTTGGAGGTTTACTGATGTTAGGAGATGAAAATCATTAAGCTTCCTGGACGGAAAGAGACTAATCTTTCAAGACTCTAGACAAGTCCATGTGGAAAAACTTTCCAGTTTATAATTGTTTTATTTCTTTTGGTTTCATTTGTATCCCTAAGTTTATGAAGTGATTATTTTGGAGATCTGATCCATTGACTTCAACTTCAACTATTTTAGATTCAGAATGGTTGGAGAACTAAACCAGCTAAACAATCACGGACATGTGATCTACTTCCTTTTTTCAGAAGTTGGATGTCCTGTTGAAACTTTGGATTTGCATTTTGAGATCATGATTGAACTAAACTTAGTGAGAATCTGCTCCAAGTTGTAAAACCATCTAGTGTTCTGGGTCAAAATAGAATTCAAGATCTTCATCATATCATTGGACCTATTCAAGGAGATATCTAATTGTATTTATTGTTGGCAGATGATGAAAGAGTCACAAAGCAAAGACAGTATCACAATACGGTGGGATGTTGGGCTGAACAAGAAGCGCGTTGCTTATTTCATGTTTCCGAAGGTACTTTCTGATGCTGTTTATTCTGAAGATAATTATTCTTTTTTACATGAATCCACATTTCCTGTAGGAAGATAATGAGTTACGACTTGTACCGGGTGATGAACTGCGGCTACGTTATTCAGGTGATGCGGCCCATGCCCCTTGGCAGTCCGTGGGTCATGTGGTATGGCATCTTAATCTGAAATGTTATGCATTGATATCTTAGCCAAGTTTATGCAGTAAGACCACAGGGTGTTTCTTGAGTACGCATCATCATTCAGGCTTAGGTATTTTTATGACCTGATGACTAGTGTATCTGACTCATGGAGGGAATTATTTTGCCACCTAAAGACTTTTAAGAATTGTCTTTTACTTCTCAGATAAAACTAACTGCACAAGAGGAGGTGGCTCTTGAGCTTGGTGCCAGTCAGGTATCTTTTGTAATTGCTGCCTTCTTGGTTTAACAGAAAGAAAAAGATTTAACATAAGTGGAGAAAGTAGAACAAAACTAAAAGAATTTGATTCATCCTGATCTAGCAGGATACGCCTGTGGATGTAAACCATGGTTTTAGTGTTGATTTTGTTTGGAAGAGCACGAGTTTTGATCGTATGCAGGGGGCAATGAAAACTTTTGCCGTGGACGAAACCAGTGTCAGTGGGTCAGTGATTATACTCTTGATCATTGCATTTATAAATTGTTTTACTGTGAAGTTAAGATCAGATGACTTCACATTCTCGTGCATTCCTTACTTGTTCTTTTCTACTAATATGTTGGAATGCAATGGTTGAGGAAGTACCTGGCAATTTGATCATCCTTCAGGGGCGGGCTTATACTTTCTTTAGAGCTCTTCTTTTTTGGAAAAAGAACTGTGATGTCATCAAAATATTATGCTAGTTGCTGCAAAGAATTTTACTGGACCTTCATTCTCTAATGTGGTTTCTTTTTTCGACCATTTTCCCTTTTTTAGTATATCATTTTTTTGCTTTTAAAAGTAGATGGATGGTACATTGATGTATGAGATGGGCTATTTATTAACTCTGGGTGCTCTGTTATAGCAACTTTGCTTTCTGTTTACGTGAAAAGTATCATTTACCCTTTGATTGTATAGATATTCTCATGTATTTTGATTTGCTTATGAGCTTATTGCTTACTTGCAGGTACATTTATCATCATCTTCTTGGCCATGAAGTTGAGATGCAGATGGTTCGAAATACTTTACCTCGTCGTTTTGGTGCACCTGGTCTTCCAGAACTCAATGCATCTCAAGTATTTCGCCACTCTCTTCCATATCATCTTAAATGCAGTGCTCATTTAACTTATTTTCTTTGGATAGTTCTCTAATTGTAGCTATCTAAATCAACAAATGTATTTCTATGCTTGAACATGGTTTATGAAGAAATAAAATCTCAAGTTTTCACATTTTAAAAGCTTATTCGAGTTCACAAGGATTTAAGGTTAATAGTGTCGTTAAGCTGACCCCACATTTCATATTGGAAAATGATGAAGTAAAAGCAATTGTCCTTGTAATGACAGATGCTCATGTTTATTTGCAGATTGTGTACTAGTAACAGTTTTCATCAACTGATGCTTACTTGCAGATTGTGTATTTGTTTTTCCAATGTTTATTTGCATTTCATTTCCTTAATATGCCAACGCTCTTAGGTTTTTGCAGTCAAGAGTGTTCTGCAAAAGCCTATAAGTCTCATCCAAGGTCCACCTGGAACTGGGAAAACTGTAACCTCCGCTGCCATAGTATATCACATGGCAAAGCAAGGGCAAGGACAGGTTGAATGGTTTCTGCTTTTTTTTTTGTGTTTAATGTTTATTGCCTTGTAGCTGTCGTTCCTGATTGCTATTTTGTTATAATTCCTATTCAGGTGTTGGTCTGTGCTCCAAGCAATGTAGCTGTTGATCAGCTCGCTGAAAAGATTAGTGCAACTGGTTTGAAGGTTTGTGATGATGCTTTTAGGTAGTTTTTACCTGCTTACAGCGTTTCCAATTTTCCTTCGAAATTTTTTCTTGAAACCTTAATTTTTAGAGCAATCTTAAGGTGTACCTACCAAGTTTGTAACTGTACGGCTACTCAGCAAAGGGTTGATAAAGTTTTTTCATGCCTTTTGGTAATTTAATAGAGATCTTATTCTTCAGTTCTGAGTAAAATGTTAATCCCTCAAGCTAGCTTATATACTGTAAGAATGAGCCTGGATATCACTTCTGCAATTTCATAGGCACTCCAAGAGGAAATATAAATTATGTGTTCTGCTAATGCGACAATGGACTGGAGTTGGGATGGGAAGCTGTTAGAATTGCAATTATGACTGCATCTTACTGGTGTCATGTACTAAATCTATGCTAGTGGAGTAAGAAGGTAGAACCAGTAGAGTGTGGCCAGCTAAAATGTGGGTAGCATTATTCCAGTGGGATCCCATCCCTAAGTATGCTGAATGGATCTCATGTTCAGGGGCTCATGATTCTTTGCCGATTAATGGATTTTCAAGAATAAAGAAAAACAACATTTATTACTTATGTTCAACACCAACGTGTCCATTAACCTTGACTAGTCAAATAGCATATGCGCAATGAGCAAATGTTTTATGAGGAAAGTTGACCCTGGCCACTTAGGATGTAAAATCTATTCTATTCCTGTTGTGTTGATTCAATCTCTTTAGGCACATTACCTTTCTCTTTGTGTTTATCTCTTGGTTCTCATCTCCACCGTAGCTTCAGCAATGAGGATTTTCTGTTTTTGGTACATTTTTTTATAGGTGAAATGTCAAGGTTTGATCTATAGATCTATGGGAGATTCATTGATCCCTACAAGCACTAGTAGGGCCCGGCATTCGGAATTCGGAATTTGAAAATGCCCATTTCCTATCCGAACCGAATTAATTTCGAAAGCGAAATTTGAATTCCGATCCGTTCCGTATAGTTATTTGGAATTCGGAATTTCCGAACAATAACAAAAATTAAAAAAATATTTTGAAATTCGAAAATATTTCGGAAAACTAGAAGAAATATTTTAAAAATTCAGAAATATTTCATCTAAAATGATTTTTTTAAAAAGGTTCGGAAATTCAAAAATCTACCCTATATTTCCGATCCGATTCAAAATATAATTCGGAACTGAAATCATATTCCAATCCGATCCAAAATCTCGAATACTGATTTCGGATCGGAATTTAAAAATTTTCGGAAATCGGAATTTCCGAATTCCGAATTCTTAGCCCTAAGCACTAGGCTAGGACCCCTTCATTTTTCTGTTCTTTATACTCATTTCAGAGTTTTCACAATTATAATTACATTTGTTTTTCCTAAAAAGGGGGAGTCTCGATTCAGACGAATATCATCACTATCGATCTCGTTCCCCCTTTTTATTTTATTATTTTATTTAAGGGCATCCTTCGGTTGGATGCCAAACTGCATACAAGAAAAGTTTGAGGCCCTACGCCCACATAGCAAATACAAAGAGAGAATCTAAAGCGGACTCTGGTAGCCATCTTGAGAGAATTAGTCAATCCCCATGGGTATTTTTCCTTCAAGCTTCTGCAATGGAGATTGAGTAGCAGGAATTGTCAGAAATAATATGTAGGTAGGCAGGATCCTCCCCTATGTTAATGAATCCCTCAGGCTCCGCCCATTTTGTCTTGTCCTGGTCGGCCTTCATGTAAGTTCGAGAGCTTTATCTACATCGAAGGTACGGCCAGCCCCCCTTTTCCAGTCGCAAACACCCCCGGTTCATCGGAGATAACTGCGACGAGTAAAATAGTCTTTGATCCAACCCTGATGTTCCCTGTTTGGCTAGATCATCTGCAATGCAATTGCCTTCTCTGTATTGGTGTATCACTATCATATGCATTCCCACGACAATCTCCATCAGCTCGTCCCAGTAGTCCCATAAGTACCAGAGGTCGCACATGTTTTGTCTCAACCACTGGGCCACAATCATGGAGTCTGTCTCAACGACCACATGGTACCATCCTTGTTCTTCACTCAGTGCACGTAGATCGGCACTGTTGTTCGTTCCCTTTCGAAAGTATCTAGAATAGGCAGCTCTGAAGATTCCTTTTTCGTCTCGCACAATTCCACCACCACCCGACGTTTTTGGATTTCCAAAACAACTTCCATCACAGTTTAGCTTCATCCAGCCGCTCGGAGGAGGCGTCCATTTCACAATGGAGTATTCCTTCCTCAGGGTCCTCACTTTTAGGATGCATGGCTCAGTCAATAAGTACCTGCCCATCCCCTGCAAAAAAACAAAGAGAATTAGCACAATTAAAAATTTCAGTAATGGAAATGCGTACCTATCTCCAGATCTGATCTGTTATGTCCTTGTTCCTTCGAACCGTGCTCTACATCGCCTCAGCCACAGGAACCATGTGATAATCGCTGGTGTGAGGCCCATTAATGCTCCCGATAAAGAGTTCTTCTTTGCATATGAGAACCAGTAAAGTAATCTACCTTTCCATGTTTTCCACTCAATTCGCGGGATTCCAAACAGAGTATGAGCTTTTTCCCATACACTGCTTGCGATTTCGCCTGAACCAAATTTATGATCCTCTGACTCGGTTTTCCTCTGCTCACAACAATCACATGCGGATGCCAGTTGAATGCCTCGACGTTTTATATTTTCGTCCAGGGGTAGGCACCCATGCCATATGCGCCAGGCACACGTCGCCCCAAAATTTTCCCCATTCTATACTTGTCGGCCCCCTTACTCTGATGCACTCTAAAGATGATTTGAGACTGAATTCACCTTTTTTATTCGGGGTCCAGATGTACCTATCTAAAGATGATTTGAGGTCTGTTTCCGAGTCAGAAAGCAGATCCCATTCTTCCGGGTCCGACTCAACCAAATCATCCGGGTCCACCCTCTCGTCAGGCCACTTTTCCAAGCGTTGGCGGGTCACAACTTCTCCATGATTTTCTGCCTTCGTCTGTTCTATTCCTGCAAGAAATAAAGAAGAAAAATTAGTATTTCTTTCCTGTACAGGGCTCTCTTGGCCCCTTTCAGTGCCCAAGATGGAAGGTGTAATTTGGGCCTGCTTTGCTACAGTAATCGATTCAGATGGGCCAGCAACACTGTCCACTAAGCCTGCATCATCCTTTGAATCTTGATCAAGTCCATCTCCCATTCTTTTTTTTTTGCCCATCATTATTTATATTCTGACTTGGCTCAACACTCTTTCTTGGCTGAATTAACGCATCATGACTTCTAATTTGCTGGCCCAACTCCCTCAAAACAGCATTATCTCTTACTCCAGCAGGGCTTGATACCAACAACTTCACCGATTCCCCCCCGGCCTCCAAATTCCCTGTAATTTCCTCATTTTCCGACAGCAGGTTACGATCTGTGGAGTACAAATCCTTTCTTTTTTGATCCTTCCGCCTTCTCGTGTACCACCAGGTCGAGGTTTTATCGGATACCCTTTGGTTTGATCTAGATTTCTCCCCTTCTCTTTCTGATTGGCATTCACGATCTCCGTGGCAGAGTTGACGGGAACCTTTTCCTATTACCTCAGAATTCATCCTTCGCTCCTCTTCTAATTTGGTCCCCAACAGGTTCATGTTCTTTTCCAATGAAACTGTTCTGAGCTTGCGCCCCTGCCCTGTACTTTCCTGCTGCACCATCAGTGGATCGCCCTTCTCCTCATCCGGCACGTCCACGGCACTGTCGCCCTTCTTTTCCTCCAGCCAGGGCTTGGAAACGGTTGGTCTGACTCTACTCCCCCACCTTCTCCTTACCTTTTCCGGTTCCGATTAATCTGCAAGCGATCATTTCACAAGGAAGCAAAGGCCTATGGCTGATCGTTCTACTCTGCCGTACCGTATCCGTTGTTTGAACACCCAAATCGGTTGTAAACCTTGCCGCGACTATGTCCACTGGGATGGAATTCTTCCCCTTAGTTCCTGTATTCCGACTTTACCCTTCTCCCCTTTCTGGCCAACCGGAGCGAACCTCACTTGCGATCGCCCCCTTTCCTTTCTCCTCCAAACGTTTGTCTCGCTGCGACCAGCCACTGCCGGGATCGGGTTTCTATCCGTTCAGACATATTCTGGAGGATACGTTTTCTTGATCGTGTAGTCAGATTTTTTGTGTCCTTGCACATGGCAGATTTCACAGTAACCCCCCCATCTCTCGTAGATCACCTTCTTGTATCTAAGAACGAATTCACCTTGCCTGACTACCACTGTCTCCACCGGATCCTTTGTAAGATCAACCTCTACACATATCCTTGCGTACTCAGTTCGCGTCCTCAACAATGTCATATTATCCATCCCAAGGTATTTGCCTAGCAGAGAACCTATATATTTCAGCGCATCTCTGTGGTAGAGATAAACTGGCAGATCTGGGAGGGTAACCCAAACCAGCGCCAAGTCGGCTCTTTAGCCACCGTGAACGCCGGAGTCCACCGGAAAAGTTTGAAGACTTGTCCCTCCAAGATAAGCCCCTCCGTGTCCAGTTGTGCACCAAATCCCTCTCATTTTGAAACTGGATAAGAACGAAGGCCTTGTCCAGAACTGTCAGTTCTGCTGTAGCCCATCGCAGGCCTCCGTCGCACGAACTTCATCTCTAAATAGTTTTGGAAATCTTCTGTCATCAGTTTGATCTCCTCATAAGAGAAGGAAATCGCCGGCAGCCCGTCCACTTTGGATGCAGTACGGGGCCCTTGCTAGAAACTCGACACCCGTCATGGCTCGGGACTAGAAATATTTCCCCACGGACCGCCGCTTGGGGAACATCCGCCCCGCCTGAATGAGTGTGGCCGTCGGCTAGCTGGGCTCCAAACGCCGTTCGCTCGCTGACTACCTCCGCAAAGGACCGCGGAGGCAACGTCTGCAAGCCATCGGATGTCCGACGGTGGTGTGTGGTGTGTGAGTGGTGCACCATTGAGAATTATAGAGAATCAGGAGAATTTTCGTAGAGAGAGAAAAAGGATTATGTGGATCTTTAGTGATATGTTCACATGTCTTCTTGTCTGTTATCTGGTAATTTTGTATGATTGCTTCTATTATGTGGATCTAGTGATATATTCCCTATTGCGAAATACACACCGAAAATAGTGCCAATTATTTATGCTTTCAATCTGATATATAATTTGTTGTCAAATGATGCCTTTTTGTGTTACATGTTTTTAGTTGTCACACGAGGAAATTAGAATCTGTGTTGTTATTCTTCATCAATTCATGCTCAATACTTATAAGGTCTTATGTGAGTAGGTGATGCGTAGTTGGTGTGTAGTTGTGTACCTAACTCTACACACCTAACCTATTCACATGTTTTATTCAACACTCTCCCTCAAGATGGACGAAATATATTGATCATGCCCATATCTTGTTACAAAGTCTATCTAAATCTCGTACACTAACGCCCTTGGTGGTCCTGAGTAGCCACATGTCCTAACTCCAGAAGCCCACTGGTCAGCTTTTCTTTGATGAAGAACTTGTCAATCTCTATGTGTTTGGTTCTGGCATGTTAGACTGGATTATTGGCAATACTGATAGCTGACTTGTTATCGCACCATAACAACATCTATGCTCCCACATCCATCTTTAACTCTTCCAGCAAGGACCTCAACCACATCATTTCAGCAACACTCAGGGTCATGGCTCTGTACTCAGTTTCATCAGTAGAACGGGCAACAACTGATTGTTTCTTACTAAGTTTCATCAGTAGACCAGATTGCCTCCTATAAACATGCAATATTCAGACGTGGACTTTCTGTCATCAACACTGCTAGCCCAATCTAAATCACAATATCCCTCAATGCTATATGTCTGTTCTTCCGGAAGATCACTCCTTTTCATAGTGCACTTTTTAAGTATCTCAAGATTGAGTACACCGCATCCATGTGACTCTTTATTGGGTCATGCATATAACTGCTCACCACACTCACAGCAAATGAGATATCAGGTCGAGTATGACTCAGATATATTAGACGTCCAACCAATCTTTGATACCTCTCTCTATCCACATACCTACCAGCATCAACACTCATATTTACCCTCTTATCGATAGGTACTCGAGCAGGCTTGCAGCATGTCTGTCTGCGTGAGTAGATCCAAGACATTTCCTTTGAGATAATACTATCCCCTCTGGTCCCGAGCTACTTCAATTCTAAGGAAGTATTTCAATCTTTTACCTCGAATTCTTTACCTAGTCTATCCTTCAACTCTGCTATTTCTCTCACATCATCTCCTCTCCTGTAATGATCATATCATCTACATAAACAACCAATATTGTAATATGATCTCCCGTATGTCTCAGAAAGACAGTATGATCAGCATTGGTCTGGTGATAACCCATGCTCACCATAGCCTTTCTGAATCTGTCGAACCAAGCTCTAGGTGATTGTTTGAGACCATATAAGGATTTCTTAAGTCTGCAAACTTTCCCTTCTGTCTGATTAGTACCAAATCCTGGAGGAATCTCCATGTATACCTCCTCAAGTAAATCGCCATGAAGAAATGCATTCTTCACGTCGAGTTGATGTAGACTCCACCCTTTGTTTGCTGCTATGGAGACTAAGGTCCTGACTGTACTCATCTTGGCAACTGGTGCAAATGTCTCATCATAATCAATGCCATATGTCTGACTGTACCCCTTGGCCACTAGTCGTGTCTTGTACCTCTCCACTTTTCCTTCAGGATTTTGCTTCACAGTGAACACCCATTTACGTTCTACAATTTTCTTTTCAGGCGGCAGTGGTACAAGCACCCAGGTTCCATTCTTTGTCAAAGCTTTCAACTCTTCGTTCATTGCATCTCTCCACCTTTGATCCTTCATTGCAGCCTGCCAACACGTAGGCACAAAAACATTGTCCAAAGATGCAATAAATGCCCTATGGCTAGGTGATATGTGAGAATAAGAAACAAGCTCGACAATATCACGAGGAAAACTATACCGATCCGGTGGAACCCCTGCATTAATATGGGTGGTCCGCCTTAGTGGTTGGGGTGAGAGAGATGAAGGAAAAGGAATCATGTCACCTGGGGTATCTGGATAATTTATGATGGGCAGTGGCTTAGGTGTCCCCAGAGTCGAGGTCGGCAAGGTTATTAGAAGCTGAGACAAAAGGACGCCTCCTCATGTACCTGCGACGTAAATGTGGAGTCTCTATATTACTCACTTCTTCATCACTTCCCGACTCTACTCCTGTGTTTTGTGGGTAAGATGGACACACGATCTACCCCACAGTCACTTTCCTTAACTCATTCCCAACATCACTCCCCTCCCCCTCTCGTGCTCTACCTTCAATGGTTATGATATTCTCCCTTCTCGTCGTACACCAGTCGGCGAGTCCTCAAAAGGAGAGGATGTTTCTTGTAGAAAGTATGCCTCCTGCTCACGAAAGGTAACATCTTTACCGATAAATGATCGTCTCTCAACTGGGCTCCAACAGACAACTTTTTTGAGTAAATGAGTATCCCACGAATACACACTTGATGGCTCTGTGATCTAACTTTACAACATTAGGGCAGTTATCCTGCTCAAAACACACACAACCAAACGGTCTTAGCTCAATCCAATCTCCTCGGGTGCCCGTTAATACCTCATGTGGTGAATACCAATTTATGATTCGTGATGGAAGTCGATTTACCAGAAAAGCAACATTCTTAACCGCTCAAACCCACAAGTATTTTGGAACATTCGTTTCAAACATTAGACTTCTTGCAATTTCTAGAAGATGACGATTCTCTCTCTCTGTAACTCCGTTCTGCTCGGGTGTATAGGGACAAGTAGTCTGGTGTAGAATTCCTTGTGTTGACAAGTATTCTGCAAATAGCTTGTTTGTGTACTCAGTACCATTATTAGACCTTAGAACCTTTACTCTTACTCCAAATTGTGTTTGAACTTCCCTGTGAAAATCCTTAAAGCAAGCTAAAACTTCAATCTTAGTTTTTATCAAATATAGCCATGTCACACAAGAATGACAATCAATAAATGTCAAAAAATAGTGAAATCCATTAAAAGTTGAAGTCGAACATGGCCTCCAAACATCAGAATATACCACATAAAAAACGTGAGAACTTCTACAACCAGAGCTAACATATGAGCTTCTGGTATGCTTTCCTAACTCGCAAGCATTTCAAACTAGTTTATCTTTCTTAATCTGCACAAATAAATTGGGATACAATCAACTCATAAGACAAGAAGGGGATGACCTAATCGCCTATGAAACAGCATCAGCTGGGCCATCACCCTCCTTTCCTGCTCAGACTGCTCTGCTATCAGTGAAAGAGTTTATCCCTGGACCTTTTGATTTATGTATCATAGTCCGTCTTGCAATATCCCAGTCCCAAGTACCTTCCCTAACCCTTTCTCCTGGAAGATCTCCTGTGGGATATCGAAAATAACTCTACAGTTTAATTCAAGAATAGATGAAATGATAGAAAAAAGGTTTACAGGAAATGAATGGACATGCAAGACTTTGGACAATATTAGTGTGTCTATGCATTGTACTGTACCCTTACCAACCACTGATAGAGTAGTACCATCTGCAGTCTTAACACTGGAAGGTACTTCCAGACGAGTATAGGAACTGAACTCCCTACTAGTACCTGTCACGTGT
>JAOWBN010187368.1:0-16172 GCA_028565015.1 Pinguicula moranensis | reverse complement strand
TGGTTCTTGTTTGCATAAAGCAGTTTTTACTTAAAAAGAAGGACTTAAGGGTCGTTTTGATGTCTGCTACTGCAGATGTGTTCTGATTTTTATCAGAATGAATAAAAAATCGTTTGAGGGCACAGGTAAATCGTTACTTGGCATAATAGTAAAATTATGAGGTTTGAGGGCATAATAGTAAAATCGCACAGGTAAATCGCACAAGCCTTCAATAATCCTGTTACAACAGTGGAGTTACCGAACGAGGAATTGCAGTAATCTCCCCTCAAAGTATGGACGCTACCGAACAGGAATGAGCACGTAATCCCTGAATATTCCTATACCTACCCACGAACAGGGTTTTCTACATGCCTGACACCAAACGCAGCCAAAAAGATTTGTACCAAATGGGGTGTGTATTTTTCAATCCTTCACAATATCAAAAAGATAGGATAACGGTTATCTCACTACCAAGCCCACCCATAGCATTTTTTTGGGTGGGTGCTTGGGGAAGGGTGGGGTTTTGTAAAGCGCAAAGGGAAATTTTGACTAATAGGACCATTGTCCATTCCTCTATCACGTGATTTCCAAATATTATAAAATATAAACATTTGTGAAAACATGAGGATTTGTGTAGTATTGGAGGATTTTTGTTGAAGCATTGAGGATTACACAAACGCTATTTCTATAACTGCAAACACTCTTTAATAAATTTACAAAATTTGATTGTAAAAATTATTTTTATAATTATTTTTCAAATTTTTCATAGTTTAAACAGGCCCTAAGAAATAATCATTAAGCTTACCCCCGCCCCTGACCATGAGACTCTTACAATGTAGCACCCTCTATACTTACCCCCAAACAATAACCCTTTCCCAATTAGGAAAATTGACTCGGGGAAACTCATGCTAAGAATAAATGACCAGATAAAGACGATGCGAATTGTCCCAGTGGCTGGACACCGAACCTCAGGGCTTACCTAGAGGTCGGGAGATCGAAACCTGTTGGGCTCCAATTTTGCATTGTCATTCTGAGATTAGTCGGGGAGGCCCTTATTGGGCCGAGCTGGATACTTTGGTGGGCAAGTGCGTAACTGGGGACAACAGTCCAAAGTGATTGTCTGAGACCCTGGTGTTCGCATATACGGCTTAAGGGACAGGACTCAAACTGCCTGCAACCTGGATCAACAGCATAACTATCTATAAAAAAAATGACCAGATAAATTTTCTTTTTTTTTACTTCGCAAACCAAACATACTCAAGTTTTTTTCCTTCAAAATTTCAAGTCCCGGGTATCATTGAAGCTGATCTCACTCAACCTCAAATCTTAAAACTATCAATTACTAATTATTTTAAAGCAGTAAAATATGGGAGTGAGACTTCTCTATGTTCCCATCCTGAAGCACACTGTATTACTAAAAAATAATCATAAACTTAGGTTAGGCTCTTGCACTTCACAATCTTTCCTTCCTCGAAATTCCACAGGACAACTCACACTGTTAGTCAAGTACAAAAATGTACCAAATATATGAGCTTTCCATTGTTAGTATTTGTCCTTCCGTCTTTTGTGATGTTCACGCTCTTTTCTATGTTTGCAGCGCTTTGAATGCCTTCTGCTGCTATGCTTTTCGCGAGATTTTTCCCTCTGTTGTCTTCTAGAAGGGGAGTCATGTCAATCTCGAGAGTCATAAGATTCACTATCTTAACTGCTACTTTTTTGGGCTTTTATGCCGGTGACTCCTTGACAGCTTTCTGCTCTTCACGTCTACTAAAGAAGAACTGCTCCGGCTCTGCTTCTGCTTTTGGTCAGCATTTGCATGATCAACGTTGGCATTAGATTCTGCACGAAATTCTCCAATTGAACCTTTACGACCATATATAACGGTTTTCTTGTTCTGTAGATTGTCTAGCTTTGATTCAGTTTCTCTCAGAACTCCTGGTATTCTGAGAAGCTGACCACACCTTTTCTACTGGGGTAGAATCCTTGATACCTAGCGTACTAGTTGACTAGGGGTTGATGTTCTATGTTTGATTGGGTTTCGACGGCATAATACGCTTCTGCCATCTTCGTTCTTTGCCATCCTTATTTGGGGTAACTTTTTGTTGGGTTGCACAATCTATCCTTTTATTTTTGTCAATTTCGAAATTTGATTGATTCATGTGTTTCTATTGGTACAAGAATAAGTTCCCGACTCCACGTTTACATTCCGCTAGAAAAAATCCACATCATCAGAACACTTTCAGACCTTCGATCTCCAATAATACCGAGGTTGCACAGTGCTGTAAATAACAGATCGTGACTAAACAAGAGCAGTCTATTCCAAAATTCATATCTCACGATCTGACCGTTCAAATCCGATCTTCTTTGAGCACGAAGACTCCCAATAAGTATTTGAACTCTAGTTAAATTTTCAGATTGATCCGACCATGTTTGTGCCTCTGATTGGAAGTAACCACGAAACTGCGTTTTACTATAATTCACATTATAGGGTCCAATTAATTTAAACCATGCAAGAATCCAAATTCGTCTCGACCCCCAACAATCACATCATCCCCTCCCTCCTGATAAGGATTCGTCCTCTAATCCAAATCTTCATGTGAGTTAGAATACTCTGTATAAGCTGATAACAATATCAGAATTCCTATTGAAGATCATATCATTTATTTATTGCTTTTACTGCATATCAAATAATCAAGCCCAAGTATTGATAACTCAAAGTAGATCAAAAAGGGTTGTGATGATGAGACTACTTTGATAATGTTATCAATACTAAATATTCCTAACAATAGTATTAGTGAGGCATGGTATTACTAATGCGGATAAGTTAGCATGTTCTAATCCTCTTCCTTGTGAAGGGAGTAGTTGATCTCATCAACTATGGTGTAGAGACACCTAAGCTAGAACATGGAAGCTACTAATTTACAAGTACATTGGGTGACCCATCTAGAGATTATCATATTATCAATGGTTAATACTCTAAAGAATGGTAGGTGTAAATGATCCTTAGACTTGATGAGATCACCATAAAAGCTTGAGTATGGAGTGTCACTCGTTGATTCTATTCGGAGTTACATCGTAAATGGTAACAATGGATAGTTTTGGGGGTGCTACGAAGTACGGAAGGATTGTGAGTGATCAATAAATGATTCACCACTCCTAAATAATTAGAAGGAGATATCCTTATAGCCATTTGTAAGAAATCATGAAAAGCGTTTGCAAAGCACGAGTTTAATTAGAAAAGAGTTTATGATTAATACTCAAATATCATGATTTTCATTACAAGAAATCTTAAGCATATATTAAAGAAGATGAAAACAACCTCTATATGGTCTTGAAAAGGATAAGAATTATTCGGGAACTAGTTCTTGAAATGGATAGTTTTCTAACATGACTATTTTCAATACTTCGGTGGCTATGACATATTTGCTAGATGCCATTCATGGTCTATGAACATGAATTAGTAACTAATGAATTAAAAGAGTTTAATTCATTAACCATAATATGATTATGTTAATCCATGGTTCATTGCCAAGCTAATTAGAACCTATAAGGTCACACATATTAACACTAAACTCTTGAGGGGTCGAATTGCATCAAGGTAAGAGTTATGGGGGCATTTATGTATTTGATACTTGAGGGGCCTAAATACAATATGAGATAATTGTGAGAGGTTTTGAATGATTTCAAAACTATACATGCAGTTGGATCTTTGTTGGAATGCACTAACTCATGGAGATGACTTAGTGGAATGTTACTACACTTACATATATGAGATATGTGAAGTTAGTGGCCATTTTCTTCCAATGAAAATGAATGCAAGGCTTGCATATCCAATGAGAATACATGCATTGAGGTGTTCATATAAAAAGAGTTGTAGATGTAATGACTTAGTGGAAGTCATCAACAAAATCATGGGCTTGTAAAATCATGTCACACATGTATGGCTAGGATCAAATGTTGATCCACTAACATGGACATGTGCTTGTATCTCAAGACCTAAATTAACTCTATAAATACCCCATGATGCACACTATATTTAAGTATAATGCATTTTGTATGTCTTGAAACTTAGAGAAGATAGAAAGAGAAGTTCCCTCTCCTTTGTCTCTCTCAATCCGAGGAGAATTCGGAGAACTAAGGTGAAGGATTTGATCATTTTTCTCATCTTCTAGGAAGGGCTTGACTACAAATAAGAGCTAGCACTCCAAGCACACACATAGTAATACAAAGTGTTGTATAAGTCTCTCAATTGGGAGATGGTGTGGACTTCTATAAAGGATGGACACTTGAATACCTCAAACAAAGTGACTACCTTGACAAACTTTGTGTGAAAGCTTCTTAGAAAGGTATTTATCTTCTTGTACTCTTGTTAAAAGTTATGTAAATCAACATGGATTCATGGGTATGGAACTCTGAAAATTTTTGTTTAACACACACTTTAAATTTATGCTTCCGTACTTTGATGATTATGGCACAAAGAGTTCCTTCATCTTTGACATCTGTCAATCGGTCACTCATAGCTGTCAGACAATTATCTTTTTGAAAGATAGCCTTTATCTTCAGTTTTTGTAGTGAGAAATTACTCTCGTTGAACTTCTCCAACTCAAACTTTGTTGCCATAGCTTCAATCATGAACACTGAAGCTCTGATACCAATAGTTGTGAAAAAAAGACGGAAGGAGTTAGACCGCAACTAATAATTTGGAGAAAATAGTACTAAAGATAAATGGAACATAGATTTACATGAAAACTAATGAACAAATTAGGGGAACCACGAGCAGAAATAGAAGAATGCCACTATAAAAGAATATAGGAGTTACAATCTCTTTATTCTATTAGAAGATGCCTCTTGTAATCTTTTAGAAGATAGAGGTATAAACACTCAAACTCTCTATTTTTTCTCTCTGATATCAAACACTTAATGAGGATGTCTTCTATTTATAGCCTTTCTCTAGAATGCGAACATGGTGTGTGAATGCTATTGTCCACCGTCCCTCACACGTTTTATATGCTCCTTCCAACTGTGCTGCATAAGTTGTCAACTTTCTCATCTTCCATGCACTGTAGCACTGTTGGATTTCCTGAGAGCAATTAATGCTCTTCATGCCAATTCTATCTTCGACTTTATTTACCGACAAACATGGTGCTTTGTATAATTGGAGGCGCCAATTTTAAGGACACCACACATCTTAAACAAAAGAGTGAGATAACAACCATTTAAAGCAACCAAGTAATGCCACAACATCAACTCAATAACATAGGACAGTAGCAACGAGAGGGAGAGGCTGAAGAGGCACCAGGTGGAAGTAGTTGGCCGAATCTGGATATCGGAGACTTGGGGCTAGGAGGATTTGCTGAAAGATTGGACTGATTCTACAGCGTTCAATGCCGCATTGACTAATAGCAGTATCATGTCATCGAGAGCATCTCTGGTGTAAAAGGAAGAAGTGCCTCTTCCACCAGGCTTAGAATAGAGAACAGTTGATGATGCTTGCAGGGTTACCCATTTTTTTGCTTTTTCTTTCTGGTTTAGCACACCAGAATAATATGCGGATTGCAATTCTTGGGTTGAAATTGTTAGGCAACAGTTTTCAGGACAAAAATAAGAAACTGGCACTCAAAAGAAGAAAATATCCAAAGGGGCCTGAAGTCAGGGTAGGTCTTAAGAAGTTAACAATTGTTTCAGCACGTATGAACGAATGTACGCATGTATTAGCCGATCTTTCTGAGACATTGACTACAAAACCCATCCTTGGACATAAACTAGAAAAGATTTGATATTTATTATCACATGGATGACTAGTTATAGAACTATTATTGCAGTTCATACTTGGACACAAATGAATTGCAATTTGATATTTAAGCCAAGAGAGTGTTGGTCCCACTTCCAAGCTTGATCAGATAGCTTGTTGGAACCATGTGTCTTCCAGAGTGTCCTGCAGTTCCTTCCACCATGAAGAGGCATGTCTGAGGCCTCTTCTTCTTCTTCTTCTCATTCCTGGAGTGTACTGCTAGGGAGATTTTAGTTGTCTGAATCCACCTACTGATAGCGCACCATCTTGGCCATGTTTTGCCATTAGGATCTTATTTGCTGAATTCTTGGCACCTAATAAAAAAATCTCACCCCATTTACCTAACATGGCACTGTTGAAGGATGTAAAAAGTTGTTCATGGAGCTCAACATGCAAAAAGAGACAGGAGGAAGAGGTGACCTCCCAGTGAGCCCATACCGGACAATGTCAGAGGGCTTGGGGGATTGGAAAGAAAGACAATTGTAAAGAGTCTCATTTTCAATCAGAAACTGGATTTCATTAGTTTGCAGGAAACCAAGATGGAACAAATTGATAAAAAGTTGTGTGCTTTGCTGTGGTATGATTTAGACTTTGATTGGGTATACAAAGGATCCGGGTACCTAGGTGTTGTAGGACAGTGGGATAATGAAGGTTTGGTATCAAATATGATAAATGTGTACGGTCCTAACAGTTTGCATGAGAGACAGGAACAATGGAAAGAACTTATAAATGAATGCTCAGGTAAGAAAGAGGAGAAGTGGTGTCTCATGGGAGTCTTCAACGCAATATTGCATAAGAATGAAAGGAAAGAGACTGCACCATATTTCAACGAGCAAGAAATCAACCTATTCAGGAACTTCGTGAGTGATATGGAACTACAAGACTTAATGATGACTAGAAGAAGGTTCACATGGTATCTAAGGTGACTCAGAGTCATAACCAGGTTGGATAGGTTTCTAGTTAATGAAAAAATGCTGGGACAGGATACGACATGGACCCAAGTTGGACTAGACAAAGATGAATCAAATCATTGTCCAATTAGCCTAAATTATAAGGTTCATGACTGGGGACCAAAGCCATTGAAAGTACTAGATACATGGCTTCAGATAGAGTAATACAATGTGTTGGTTGAAAACAGGAGGAAGAGTCAAGGATTAAGAGGCTATGCGAGTCAATGAATTAAGGAAAAACTGAAGGTTGTGAAGTCTAGTATCAAGGAATGGAACAAACATGCGCCTAGAGACTTAAGACAAGAGCAGAAAAGGCTGCTAAATGAGCTAAGGGGGCTGGAACTACAGGCTGAGCATGGGACAGCAGTCAGTGATAGTATAATCAACCAACTGGATCTGGAAGAACTTAGAGGTAAGCTGGAAAATGTAACCAAAAATATGAATAGCGTGATAGACCAAAAGTCCAGAGTGGACTAACTACAACAAGAGGACGCCAACACATCCTTCTTTCATAGGTGGGTCAACATAAACAGGAAAAGAAATAATATTAGTGGAGTGTGGGAGAATGGTCTTTGGTTGGAGGTTCCTGAACTGGTAAAAGAATGTTTCAGAAAGCACTTTGCCATTAGATTCACTGAAACATTGAGGAACAGACCCACAGTGGCAAATATGAGCTTTAAGGTATTATCTATGCACTCCAAGAAGCAATTGAACCTGCCATTCTCAGAACAGGAAATAACTGATGCTATTAAGTGTTGAGGAAACAAGAAGAGTCTTGGGCCGGATGGGATAAATTTTAGATTTGTCAAACATTTCCTGTCACTGATCAAGGGTGATATTATCCAGATGATGATTGAGTTTTACAAGAATAGTAAACTAGCCCGAGTGAGCAATGCTGCATTTATTTCTCTGATTGCTAAAAATGAGGAACCATTGGAGGTACAGGATTTCATACCTATGACTCTCATTTGGAGTATGCCAAAGCTTATGACAAAAGTTCTTGCAAGAAGAATCAGTGGTGTCGTGGAGGAGATAATCTCTGAAAATTAGATGGCCTATGTGGAAGGAATGAGGCTGTTAGATGGAGTTGTCATTGCAAATGAGGTGTAGATGAGACCAAAAAACTCAAAAAATAGACTCTAATCTTCAAGGTTGATTTTGAGAAGGCTTATGATACCTTGAAATGGGATTATTTGATGGATGTGTTGAAGAAGATGGAGTTTCCCCCTTGCTGGAGGTGGTGGATCAGAGAGCTCATGGAATCCTCCTGTGCATCTGTGTTTATTAATGGAAGTCCAACAAAGGAATTCTATCATACACGGGGACTAAGGCAAGGTGATCCCATATCACCTTTCTTGTTCATTATAGCTGCACAAGGACTGTCCAACATGATTAGCAAAGCTAGGGATTTAAAATTGTTCAAAGCAGTGACAGTTGGGAGGCAGAGCATACTTATCTCACACCTTCAATTTGCAGATGACACAGTATTGTTTGGGAAAGGATCATGGCAGACAGTCAGAACCAGGAAAGCTATCTTAAAAAATTATGAACTAGTATCAGGACTTCGGATCAATTACTACAAGAGCCATCTAATAGGACTGTACATGTCGAGGATATGGCTCTGTACATGTGGTACAGAATTGATGGCCTACCATTTAAATATACCTAGGCCTGCCAGTTGGTGCAAACTTTGGAAAATCACTCACATGGAAACCAATGATGGAGAAATGTGACAAGCGACTGGCAGATTGGAAGCATAAGTACATCTCCATGGGAGGAAAATTGATGATCTTAAATTATGTGATGAATGCATTACCATCCCATTATTTTAGCCTCTACAAAGCTCCCAATGTTGTGATTAAATAGCTTATCAGGAGGCAGAGGTCCTTCTTCTGGGGAAGCACACAGGAAAAAAGAAGGTGGCTTGGGTGAAGATCGTAGCACTTGCAGATAAGGGAGGTATGAGAGTGAGACAGCTAGTGGCTTTCAATGAGGCGTTGATTGGAAAATGGGGGGGATAGAATTCTCAGGGATGAAAAAGACTTGCTAATAAACACATTGAGGTCCAGATATGAAGATCAAGGTGTACTAGTAGTGAGGAACCTGAAGGAACTTAAAACATCAGCAGTTCAGAGTAATAACTGTAGGGGAAGAAGAAAGGGGAGAGCCTATGTTTCTAAGTGGTGGAATGGTGTACAAGATACCCTAAGTCCTCCTTGGTTTCAGCAGAGTATGAAGATCAATATGGGATCAGGTGATGGAGTACATTTTTTGTTGGACAAGTGGAATAGCAATATGACCTTAGCTGACAGATTTCCATTACTCTAATCGATTGCCAGAGACAAGGAGACAAGTGTGGATGATTCTGGTAACTGGTAAAGCAGCAGATGGTCCTGGTAGTAAAACTGGAGAAGAAACTTAAGGGGGAATGAGCCTAATGAATTTCATGAATTTTCTGTCTTATTGCGGGATTTGACACCTCAACAACAAGGAAGGGATACCTATACATATCAGGGGAGCACAACTAGAAAATACATGGTGAAGGAGGCATACAATCAGATCAGGTATGTCACTACACAACCGTTCCCTGAGGAGGTAGCCAAGGAGTTACAGCTGGTCTAGAATAAGGTAGTTCCAAAAAAGGTTAGTATCCATGCTTGGAAATTATTACAGAATGACTTGCCAACCAAAGCAAGTTTACACGATAGAAATGTTATTCCTCAAGGTCAGGAGATTCTTTGTTGCTTGTGCAAAACTAACCAAGAAACAGTGGAGCATGTGTTTCATGAATGCAGGCTTATAATACAGGTATGGGAGCTGATCAAGAGCTCGCTTGAAGCAAGTGGCCTACCTGCTCAGGATGAGGAAGTAGCACCAAGGCTTCCATGGTATGTCACTAGAAAATCATCTGAAGCTGCACCAGAAACCTGGACAGCCATCTAGTTAGCAATGATGTGGCAAACCTGGAAAGCCAAAAACCAAGCCAACTTTCTAGGAACGAAGCCAAATGCAAATCAGACCGCACAAATTGTGCAGAGGAACACTTGGATGTGGATGAAAGCACACTGGAATGTTGTTACCTTTCCTTACTCAATGAATGACTAGTTTATTCATCCAGTGACATGTATGAAGGTGAAACTGAAATAATGAAAACACCTAATGCTGGAAGAACTACAGCACAATCCGACAAGCACTAATAGTAGAAGATTTCTGTTGTACTGGCGGACAACCAAAGTTCAAGTACTGAAAGAACGTATGAGCAACAAAGCCACATGAAGAGGGGGAAGCTGAGAACACATGTGAAGCTCTTACTAGAAACAGCAACAATGACAAAAAATCACCATGATCAGAAAAATCGGTTACCAGGAATCTGCTACTAGGAATTTGAAACTGGAAAGTGAATCAATATTGCATAAAGCACATATGACCACAAGAAGGATGAATAAATTTAGAGCCATTGGAATTCATGGAGCTCACATTAGAAAGAACGTTTTTACTGCTTGATAGGTTCTCTACTTTTGTTTGTGGGTTTTATCTGATTTGCGTGTCTGTTGGAGTACCATCCCTCACTCATTACAGGGATAGTTCACCAAACATGACCGAGTTGTATATCAATTTTCCTACAACGGGAGATTGACAATATGACAGTCATGACATTATGCTTTAGTGAAGAGCGGATGATGGTGATGATGTGAATGCTGAGATGCTTTGTGATCTTCTATGACGCTAGGTGAGCCATGTACCAGATCACCCTTAGCTATATCAGAAGAGGGTATGAAGGAAAGACATGAAAGACAGCTCATTCTCAAAGATATTGCTAGTTGATACCTTCTAGCAGGAACATGAGTTCTTTGTACTTTATAATTTATATTTCTTTCTTTGTCCTATTTCTTTCTGAATACATACTTTATTTACACATAATAAAATTTGGCTTAGAAAGAAAAAACAAGTACAATTTTTTTAAGGAAAATCAGCATATATTAAGAATTTCTAAGATGTCTTTTTGCCGACATTCAAACCAGTTCAGTTCTTTCCATGAGTCCGCATTCTTCATACAATATCATTACAACATTAGATAACAAATAGAATTTGTAGGTACATATTCATGGGCGAGGCTATAAAATTAAGGGAGGGGGGCCAAAAAAATTTGGTTTGAACAGAGAATGTCGGTCGGGTCCGGCGATAGAAACTGAAATAATTAAAATAAGTTGAATCAATATATTATAATTGTATTAAAGAATTATTAAAAAAAATATTATAAAAAACTAAAAAAAATTCCAAACAAGTTAAATCAACCAATTTGGTTGACTACTAATCCATGAAATATTAAATTGTAAAAATTAATTATATTAAAAAACTATAGAATATGTATGCATAATAAAAAAACCTAATCAATCCAAATAAGACAATAAATTTTGTATTTTAATTTAGAAAATGTAATCCAAGTTCTATATATTTTACTTAAAATTTGTCAACTTGGGTTCAAATCCTATCAAGACTAAATTTTTTCTTTTGTTCTTTTAAAAAAAAAAAATTATGGGGAGGCTACAGGAATCGAACCCATGCCCAATTCCCTAAAAATTCTGGGCTGCAAACTCAACCAAACAAATCTTATACATAAAATCAAAACAAGTTTAACTATGAGAGGACCAAATTACAAATATAATTTTTTTACACATCATAAAAAAAAATTAAAATTTTGGGCGGATCATGGCCCTCCTATCCCCTGGCTTCGCCCCTGGACATATTCATTATGTACATCATCTTTAAGCAATTCTTGTGGAAGAGAAAGTACTCAGATCCGCAGCGTTTCATAAACTACATGGACAGATTGTGCCGTTCATGTCCTTCACAGCAATTCAAATTGATGTGTCAATGCAGGGATGCCCAAATGACCTTTACAATGTGGGCAGCTTTAGAGAATGCCTAATGGCTCCAAGTAGATTGGCACCATCTTGCTCCTTCCAGCTCCTGTTGAAAAAATAACAGGAATATAAACTTCTCTTTCTAACTTTAGCAGGTTCAACTCTAGAATCAAGAAAGCCTGGTTTCAAGTTCATTGAGGATCGATCTCGAAGAAACTATGCAAGGAATAACTTCAAAATTGCATCCGCCTGCTCTCTGTCGAGTCTAATCTTCATCATCTAGTGCAGTGTGCAATGAAAACTATTCTTCATAGCTGTGAGGCTAGATGTACATGGCGAAGATAAGCGTTTTGTAGGTCTGCACCTTTCAGATTTGCATTAGTTAACTTTGCACCCTGGAAAGAGAATATGTGCACAACCATAGACATGTTATCACTTCAACAAGCAATTCCATTACAATATCAGTTTTATGGCGGCTGATAAAGAATATAGAGCGAGCGTTCAGCTTTAGATTGGCTCCTTCACGAGAAGAGACCAATATGATTACTTAACAAACAAAATAGCTCGAGTGGTAAACCATCGACTGTCACAAAACTAGGTCTAGGTTTGATACCTTGGAGGAGAAAATAGTCCAGAAATTTGGCCAATAGAAAAAGAATAAAGAATAAATGTGCAGAACGAAGATCAGCCCCGCAGAAGCTGCAGCCGACCAAGCAAGCATATGTAATAGGAGAAAAGATGCTTCATGATGAGACAACAAGACCAAAGAAACAGGAATCGAGACCTTGGAAGAGAAAGCAAAAATGCTTACTGTTTAGTGATGATGCTAATGATGGAAAGCAAGGGATAAGTCTGAGAAACGAAAACGGGGATTCATTTAATAGTGTAACATAGCAATACTTGAGTAAAATTATTTTCATACAATGCGTTTACTGGAGAACTCTTTGAGTTGTTATTTTCCATTTGACAGAAACATGAAACATTAAAGACAAAATTACCTTGTAGATTTGCACTTTGAAGATTGGCCACAGCTAAGAGTGCCCCACGAAGATTAGCTCCGGTAAATTCACGTCTTCCACATACAAGAAAAAAATATTGCAGATGGAAAAGTAGATTAGAAATCATTTACAAGAGCATGAGAGGTATCTTACTCCCTCAAAGTGGGGTTGTGAAATATGGAAGCCTCAGCATCCACATCCTATTTCAAATTAGGGTGTTCCAATGAGATGAATTATCGAGAGCCTCATAACACGTCAATATGTACAATATGCAGTGCAAAAGTAAAATATAAGCCGGAGTCATGACACAATTGATCGAATATTACAAGTTAATGAATCTACTTAACTACAGAAACAAGCTGATACATCAACATAAAAAATAAAAATAAAAAATTGAAATGCAAACATTCAAGTACAAGTATACAGAAAGGAAGTAGAAAAGAACAATAAAATAGAATGAGCACCCACTCCAGTTCATAAACTGAGATTATTTCACTCCCTTGACATGCATTTTGAAAAACATTGGTTAGGTATTGTATTAAAGATTGGGGACTAGAAGGAAAATAGGAAAACTCTATACCTATTTAAACCTGAGGGTGTGTATTCAATAAACGAGTTTTTCATCTTACAATTTGGTATCAGACCAAAACTTTTTCAAACTATGCGCTACATTTCGCTTCCACCACTTCCACCCCGATTCCAGCGCCGTTACTGCACCTCCGCCGCCGGGACTGATCGGAAAACGTAGCCCAATCCTGAGATGCTCGAAGCCTTGGTTGGGCTCATACAGCGAGCGAATGACTCAACCTCGGCAGTTGTCCCTTCTGCTGCTTCGATCAAACTTAATCTTCCACCGATATATTTGAAACTTGATGGATTGGCTACATATCTTAGCTGGTCCCGCGGGATTGAGACCATCTTAGTAGGGAGGAGCCTGGGCGGCTTTCTAATGGGGCGTGAGTCGGGGAGTGACATCTCCTCCATTACGGAGTGGAAAGTTACTCATTCTCAGCTATGTATCTGATTTTTGAACTCGATGACTGCATTTGTTGTTTCTATTGTGGATGGCCTTAGCTTGGTGAGTGAGATGTGGGCTAGTATGAAGACCACCTATTCCGGAACTGAAAACCAGATGAGGGTATTCAGCTTTAGTTGGAAATTGATGTGGAGGTCTGGGGGGTGAAGCCTATCCAGGAGTATTCTATTTGCCTGAAGCGATTGTGGGCTGAGATGGATCACTATGACTCTTTGTCTAGCTGTAGTGACTTGAAATGCAAAATGCGACAACGCTTTGAGAAAGAAAGGACTATGAAATTCTTGAAGGATCTGAATTCGATCTTTCACTCGAGGAGATCAGTTTTATTGTCTCAAGCCAAGATTCCATCACTGGATGAAGCCATTGCTGCTATGATTAAGGTGGAGAGTGAGATGAGGATACACTTTACGCCGAGTGTAGCTTCGGAAACGAAGGCTTTAGCTACTGCTAGTTCACAGGTGATTGGAGCTCAGGGGGGACTCACAGTTGTTATCAGTGTAGGGCGGTTGTCCACTTGATGGAGTCTTGTCCTAAGATGTCCCGTGAGAGAGATTCTGGAGGGACAGGTAGAGACCATGGAGGTAGGATAAGTGGTGGTCAAGGAGGCCATCGCACCAACTTGATGGTGGATGCTGATGAGGAGGAGACTATGGAGAGTACTGTGACCATTGTGGAGGATCGAACATTCTTTGACGTACTCCACGAGAAACTCAAAAGCGTGAAGATGGACACTGATACACCTTCCTCATCTGACTTATCTGGTAACATTGCTTTGGCCTCGGGTTTCATAGTTATGTATGACTCACTAGCCCTGGCAGCCTTTCCTACTGCTGACTATTCAGATTGGATCATTGACTCTGGAGCCTCTAGACACGTAACAAGTTCTGCTAGGGAGTTCAGTTCCTATACTCCCCTAGCAAATCCGTTGAGTGTCAACACATTGACTTTATCCAGAGTTTTGCATGCTCCTTCATTTTTTGTTAACCTCCTCTCCATAAATGTCATTATTAACCAATTGAATTACACTATATTATTTGATATTTCTCAGGTAATCTTCCTTGAGAAAAGGACAGGTAGGGTACTTGGGACTGGGACATGGCGTAGTGGCTTGTGGTACATGGATCGGAAGGGAGTAGACTTAGCCCTTTCATCCATCATAGAGAAACCTGGAGGAGACAGTATTGTGGAAGACTTGATGCTTCACCATAGGCGATTAGGTCATCCCTCCTTCTTGACTTTGAGTCGACTGTATCCCTACTTATTTTCTATAGTGAATAAAGAGAAACTAATTTGTAATGCTTGTGAGTTGGGCAAGCACACCAGAAGTTCTTATGTTAGCTCTGGTAGCAGGAGCTTGCGTGTTTTGATTTGATACATTCGGATGTATGGTGGCCCTGTCCCACAGTAACATTCAATGGATTCCGCTATTTTGTGTCTTTTATTGATTGCTGATCCCATGTCACTTGGCTATACTTACTAAACTAAGAGTAATGTATTTGCCTGTTTTAAAAATTTTCACAAAAGTGTACAGACGCAGTACGGTGCAGTAGTGAAGGGGTTGAGGATAATGGAACAGAATACACCAACAAGACATTTAGAATATTTGTCATCACAGGGTATTAAACATCAAACTACTGGCCCATACACACCAGAGCAAAATGGGGAAGCTGAGAGAAAAAAAAATCGTCATCTTCTTGAGGTTGCTAGAAGTATGATGTTAACCATGAATGACCCAAAATATTTGTGGGGACAAACAGTTCTTACAGCCACATTCTTGATTACCATCTCTAGTGTTAGATTGAAAATTTCCATTTCAGATCTGGAATGGTACAAAAGGGAATACTATTTAGTTGAGAACCTTTGGTTGTGTATGTTTTGTACAGGATAATAGACCAGGGGTTGGAAAGTTGGATCCATGGGCTATCAAGAGTGTGATCGTAGGATACTCCGCAACCCAAAAGGGTTACGTATGTTAGAGCCTAATTGAGTGGAAATTGTTTGTAAGCATGGATGTTACATTTCGGGAGCATGAGTCGTACTTCAAGTAGGGGTCCTCCTCACCTCTTGAGAGCTCGCTTGATAATGCATGGCGAGAGGGGGAGAATGGTCGTGATAGCAGATATGAGAGCAGTAATGATAGGGGGACATGTGATAGTACGAGTGGGAGATATTTCCAATCATTTTCTGACGAGTTAGTCGGATGCCATAGAGAGAGAGCTTCCGGCTCAGGGGGAGTCATCGCTGGTAGAGAAGAGGGGATACTAAGAGGTTAGAGAGTCACCTGCTCCAGTTCCATGCCCAAGGTCCTTGCCTATTTCGACTCCAGGGGCACCTTCATCTTAATCTTCAGGTGATACTACTACTCTCCCTAGTATTCCTACTCCTCTTACTGATATTCCGGTTCCTGATATTACTATTAGTAGGACCAATCGCAGCAATGCAGGTGTTCCACCAAACAAATATGATTTTTTCCCTGATATTTCTCATCCCCATGATATTGCTAACTCCATCTCTTACTCCCATATACTTCTTAAACATGGAGCATTCATTGCA
>JAOWBN010187357.1:0-16173 GCA_028565015.1 Pinguicula moranensis | reverse complement strand
CAAATAGCAGATCGGGACAGAGCAAGAGCAGTCTGTTCTAAAATCCATATCTCACGATCTGACCGTTAAAATCCAATCTCCTTTGCACACGAGGACGCCCAATGAGTCTTCTGACTCCAGTTAATTTTTCAGATCGATCGAACCATGTTTGTACCTCTGATTGAAAGAAATCACGAAACTGCATTTTGCTATAATTTATATTGCATGGTCCAATTACTTTAAACCATGCAAGAATCCAAATCCGTCTCGGACCTCCAACAATCACATCACAGTCGCATATCATATAGCAAATTTTTCCGATTCATGGACTAAACCAGAAACGAAACTATTTTTTTGGCTAATTCGGACGTGAGAGTTATTCATATCCCAAAAAAAAATAGATAGAACTGGCCGAAGGTATATGTTTGTACGCTTAACTCCCACAAAATACACAACACTGATTGAGAAAATAATAAACATATTGACGGTAGGAACTTACCAGTTGCGTGTGAGCCTGGTGAAGAACAACCTGATATAGCAGTCTGAAGGATTGAGAAGAGGGAGCTTTGTATACAATCTGGCGCTGACGAAGCCTGCAAATGTGCCAATCCGGTTGTATTTTACACCCCGACCTTAGGTATTAACCTGGCTTAAATCGTGCCTAGTCGGAGATCTCTAAAACCCCTAACTCAGACTGAAGAGATCCTTCGAACGGCTAGATAGTTTTGGTTGTCCCATTAGAAGGCGGGGAGGTGTTGATTTGCCTCAAGTCTAAGGCACTGAAAATGCAGTTGCTTATGGATAGAAGGGAATGGACAGAGGCTGGAATTAGAAAGTTGAGTGATGGAGTGACGAATAGAGGTTGCGGCTGAGTGACTTGGCTACGGATCTGCGGTACTCCCCTCCACCACTAGGAGGAGCGCTTCTTTCTAATGGTTCAAATATCTTCGGGCATTGTGTGAAGGTGGCGGCAAGCACAGCGAATCAAACCAACTTATTGTTTGGATCGGTGCTCACCGTCACGGAGCAGGCAGATCGCATCTCCTTTGCGGTGGAAGTCAAGATGGAGGGTGACCTTGCCAACATCTTCGTGGTAGAGGAGGAGGAGGCGCAACCAACGACCCAAGGTTGGATGACGGGGAGAGACTGTTTGGTTGTTGTCTCAGACAGGATGGAGGAGAAGAATCAAGCCCTCAGCGTCATGGATTTTCCACCTCTCTTGTCGGCGGTGGATGGATTTCGACCAATGGTGTAGACAGAGCAGGATTGAGGTGATAGCGACATGACAAAGGAAAGAGTAGTGTCGTTTGCTTCTTCTACTTTTGTGGAAGACATTGACAGAGTAGGCGAAGCAGCAGACGGCTTGTTCGAGGAGGTAGAAGAGACAAATGGAATTCTCAATGAGGCTTTGGAGAAGTCGCCGCTTCGATTAGAGAGAAAGTTTGAAACGGGAGCGAGAGTTAAGGGCCATGACAAACATCTAGATGGGCCGTGCACCAAAGAGGGAGCCCAAAATGGGTTAAAATATGGAGCAAGACATGGGTTTGGTCATGAAAATTTGGGAAACGGGCTTGGTAGCACAATCCACTTCGTCTCATTGTCAATGAAACATGGAAGATACACTGCCCTACTCGCAAGCCAACATCTAAGTTTGGGTATCCGACCTTTCATTTTCCTAGAAATCAGTGAGTGCTACAAAACACAAGCCTAGATATCAAAATTTTTAACTCCATGATAGAGTAGGTGTACCCCTCCCCGGTACACATAATGTGAACATGGAGAACTAAGCTGACTTTTATTGTACTACGCTGGTCAATGAACCTTTTTATTAAAATAATTTAATTGCCCAAAAAAAAAACAATTCTAGATATTACAACCCAAGATTAAATTTCAGCCCACCGTATAGCCCAAACTTGATGAAAGAATTCTTTTCCACCAACTTGTGCTGCATCTCAGTTCCCACCCGGCGCTGGAGATTTCATTGCTCCGACGATTTTGACATACCCTAGAGTCTAGACAATTTTAGCTCAAGTTTTAAATACTGGATCCACCCCTACTTCTACTCTCCAAACTAAGGAAAGCATAGCCGTCGATGGCTCAAACCCGAAAGATGCATATCAAAATCAATCAAATGTTTCGAAGCAGCCAAACCCACATAAAAACATCCTTGTCCTCATTTATTTAAAAGCCTGTGGATTTGTACGTCACATTAAACTCTCACCAGCCTCTCCTTTAACATATACGAGTATCTTGCATTTACTCTTCCAATGGTTCTGTTTGCTTAGACTCAGTGCACCTACATTCATGAAAATTGAGGAGTTGCATTTATTTTTCTTCACTTGCAATTCCACAAACTTTCTTCTTTCAATTTATTGATTGCGTTTTGTCAGACTCGTGGATTTTTCCAGTGTTTGAAGTGATGTGGTAAGAGAAATAGACGTGACGCAACGAGCTCTTGATCTTGGAATGGTGAGAAATGATATAGCGTACGATATTCAACGCGTGTGCAACACGAGGATGGTGAAATGATCGAAATATTCTCTTGTTGAACACTAGTACGGAGTTCAACATGGGGGTATTTCGATCATTTCATCGAATTCGTGCATTTTTCGTGCGCTGAATGTCGTGCACTATATCATTACTCTGGAATGATAGGGACATGTTTCGTACCGCAATAGGTATAAGATTTTGAGAGTGATAATTTTATGTATTCTGTGGACATGATTTGATTTAATTTGATTTGTTTTTTTTGTTTTGTTTACCCCAAAGATGCATTTAAATGGAAGATTTGTCATAAAACTTCAAGGATATTGCATAGGAATTGATGGGACCTTGTAGTAAAATTGAGTTCTTAGTAATGACAATTAAGGGTGAACAATAAAAAATTTTATTATTCGGTTCAGTTCGATTAAGGTTATGATTGATCGATATCAATTATAATCGAAATTAATTTGTTTTTTTTTAATTTTTTTAATTTTTAAAACAACGTTATTTCGTAATAATAACCAAAAAAAATTGGTTATCTATCGATTTTTGGTTAATTAGATAACCGACAATTTTTTAGTTATATAAAAAATAAAATAATAAAATAAAAAAAAATATGTTCAATTATTCAGTTAAACGATAACCAAATAACCAAAAAAAATCGATTATAAAATATCATAACTGAATCTTGCTCGATTCGGTTACAGTCATACCCATAACCAAACGTAATAAGCGAATGATCACCCATAATGGCAATAATGAAATACAAGGATATGAGCAGTATAGGTGAAAAATCCATCCCACCAAGGTTTGAAAATAAAAGGTGTGCAAACCTACGAAACATCATTCTGTACAGCTACTTCAATAAAACTGATACGATCTATCAACTTTATTGACCTAATATGGAGTTTATGGAGAATATGTCTTCCTGATTTGGAGTCCAAACTGATTAGATCTCACTCAAACCTTATCGATAAATAGACAAGGGGTGGGAATCGGTAGTATTGGTCGCTCCGCCACCGATTCCGACAAATTGGCGGAGGCGAATTTTTCTTCTGCTACCGATTCCGACATCGCCACAACCGGTGGGTGTCGGTTGTCGGTGATGTCAGTGGCGGTGGCAGAACCACCGACATCTGACATAAAATAAAAAAAAAATTTAAAAACACTTGCAACATCTTCAATTAACAATTCACTGATAAAAAAAACCTACACAAATCATGCAATGTTATATTGAGTCAACCAATATCCCATCTTTCCAACAATGCTCAAAGCTACCAACAGCTTTTTCAATTTTTACATTTAAGGTGTTTGGACCAAGCCTTTTCAGTTTTCAGGTGATACTTCATACAACAAATTATAACCGTAATTACATAAACACAAAGAAATCAATAAAAACAGAAATGAAAGAATACTAACCAAACAGAGGTGTGCAAATGAGAATTCAGAATTGAGAATTTTATATAAACCCTAAACAAATAAAACTTATAACAGTTAACCCTAAACTCGTCTCGTTTGTTCCATCACTCTCACCGCTCGTCTCGGCCGTTCCGTGACTCCGTCTGATTCTTCCATTCGAAGTTAGAAATTGCAATTAGAATGGAATGAATTGTGAAATTTGAGGTTGCCTTAAGTGACTAAAATCTAAAAGGCAAAAGCATAAGCGTTAGTTAACTTAATAGGTTTTATTTTACGTTGTTTTACCCATTTAAGAAACTTGTCGAGCTTGTCGAAATCGGGGTCTGATTCTCGAACCTCATTCGACACCGATTCCGACAAGTTTTTGGAATGCTAAACTTCTTCAAACCCCGACTCCGACAACCGACATCCGATGGATGTCGGTTGTCAGAGACAGTGTCGGGGTCAGAAAATTTGACAATCCGACAACCGATTCCCACCCCTAAAATAAACTTTTTTTTCCAAATCTCAAAAAATTGTAAAATTTCATCAACCTGGGAAGAGTGTTCACATGTTGGACCTCCTCTTTTTATTTTAGTGCTCTCAAAAGGCTTAAGCCTATTACAGGAGATCACCAATTTCTTTATTAACTTATCCACTTTTTTATTCACACTCGGGGTTGGGACAATTTTTCTCACATTCTTTCAACAAAAATCATCTTTGGTTACATATTTAACAAGCCTAAAAAAAGAATTAGATAGAAAAAATTTATCTAAAAAAAGAATGAGATAGTAAAAAAATAATGAGAATAATGTGTTAGTTATTTGAAGAGAAAAAGAAGATTTTGTGGTGACAAATTGTTCTGATCAAATGATAAGTGGATGGTGGAATATGGAAGAGGAAAGAATGAGAATCTATTTTGTTTATGACAAGTGTTCGTATCTCAGAAGGAGAGAATTAAACATACTAAGAAGCGACAAGGATGAGAGAGTGGCGGAAGGTCGACGATGGTAGTCCCTATTAGAGAGTTCAACAATTGTCTCAACAATTGTGGTTAGATATGTAGTGCAATGGATCGAATCTCACATGGTGCAATGGCATAACCGGATTATCACAGAGATGGGCTAGATTGGATTTGGTGTGTGTAAACCAGAACTTCTTACAAAGCCAAAACTCGGCTTCCTATATTACTCTAAGCCGACAAGCTAACCATAGCCATTACTTTTAAGACCGGACACAACAAATTGGCTATGGGTACAGGCCTTGCAGGTACTGTTGATCATGTTGACCTGGCTCCAACCATTTTTGACCAAGTTGCAGCCACTATTGACTTGAAACAGGCATCTACTCATTACCATGCCTCTGTTCACATTCACATGGCTACTACACATGCGACGGTCCATATTCCTGCATCTTAGGCAGCTATGACTCAACAACCAATCTTTTCAACTTGCAAGAAGATATATTAGAATAATGCACAAAACTATGTATTTTCATCTATAAAACAACATTGTAATATATGTGCAAAATAGTCAAGCAACAAAGCAATAAAAATAACAATGTCTTTTTCAACGTTTTCCATCTTCTTCAAAATTCAGCAACCTCCATAGCTTTCAACAAAGCTTTCATGGTATCTAAACCTCCCATAAGTCCTCACAACCACAATCTCGACCCCTTTCCTTCTCTGCTCACTAACCAGCTACCCAACAATCACCTTTCTTGCTCGCTCTTCCCTGTTTCTGCTAACTAACCATCTAGCTACCATTTTTTACCTCCATGCTTCACTGCTCAACTTCCACTTGCTACTTCTTTTTCCTTAAACTTTCTGAATCTCCCAGCAAGTACTATGGTTTTACCTCCAGCACCAGAACAATTTACTCTTCCAGCCACTACCTCGCCATCTCCATCACCTAGAGTTCTCTTACCTAATTACCATCAAATTCACACTTTCCAACTTCCTCTTTTGGCACAATCAAGTACGTCGCTTGCAGCAAAACCATAGCCTCTTTGGCTATGTTGATGGTTCCATCACTTAACCTTCTAAAAGTGACCCTACAGACACAACGAAACCAAATCCTGAGATATCTAGTTGACACTAGAGAATGAATTCAGTTCCTCAGGCCCTTTCCACGAACTCAACATCAGAGATGAGCTCCAACAGCTGCAAAGAGGACATCTTTTAGTATGTGACTATGCCCGCCAATTCCTAGTCTTTTGTGACTGCATGGTTGCTATCAACTGACCCATCTCGTCGCTTGACCAGAGTCACTGGTTTTTCTACGACCTTGGTTCAGAGTTTGCAGTCAGTGGATCCCAACTGTCTCAGGATCCCTTACCATTGGTCTGTGACATAATTGCTCGACCAGAGAATTTTGAAGCCCTTTATCACCAGATCGTTCTAGGTGCAGCAACCACGACACTGGCATTCACTACCGCAATGGTGCCGATCTTCCCTCAGGCAGCTACCTCAAGGCTCTATCTTGGGCACTTTTCTGCCTAGCAGTTCAGCACCTGGTTTTGCACCATCTGAACCATTGGTTGTGCTGCTACAGTACATCGCACCATTGCCTCCACAATACAATGCTTCACTTCAAGGTCTGCCTGTAGGCATCCCATATTTTTCACTATTGGCTATCTACTCCCGGACACTATCCTCGCAGTGATGATTCCTTGCGCCAAAGAGCCTCGCTGGAAAATATGTCGAGCCTTTGGACATCACATGGACGCATGTCACTCCCGCTACTCCTCCATGATGTTTGTCGGTGCCACAACTCAAGCCAATGTGGCAAATGTTGCTCTGTTGCCTGGAATTGGTATGGTGATCGGACATGGCTTCTAGAATTCTCTCACCCCCACTCAACTTTCTTTATTTTGGCATTTGTAGATGTTGCCGAGTTATTTCAGTAATGAGCCTATTGAATCGAGCTTTATTGGGTGATTTCCAATCCTCGGGCCCCTGCCTTCACCATCCCAAACATATTATTCTGCTGGAGGATCTTTCAATGAAACCCTAGCCTAGCCCAGATTGGCAGCCAACCTAATTTCAGTGGTACAATTTCAGGTGGACAACCCCCAGCTCAGTCTGAGTCTCATTCCAGTGGTCCAATTTCTTAGCCTTGTACCCCAACCCCATTTGGCAATTCTTATTTTGGGCCTTCACATGCACAGACCCATTCTTCTACGTGGGCTCACTGTCGCACTAAACCTCCCAACTGAACAAGCTATTGGATTAAATATTCAATTTGGGATCGTTTTGGTTGGCAGTTTTAACCCTGGAGTACAATCTTATCATTGGTTAATTGGGCCAGCTAGGCTTCTTCCTATTGGAAGCTTCACTGATCTGCCCCCTTCAACTGCTGCCTCGGCTCCCTTATCTTAGAGCACTGTGGTTTCTTATTGGTATATGGACACCGGTGCCTCTGCTCACGTGATCTCTTGCCTAGCTAATCTTGATCAGGATACTCCTTATACAAGTAAAGTCTGCGTTGTTATGGATAATGGTACTTCTCTTCCAATTACTCAAATTGGTACTCTTTCCTCTGCTTCTTCTTTGCCCTTGTTAGATGTCCTGGTTGTTCCGTCTATCACCAAAAGTTTATCATCTATTAGTAAACTTACATCTGATTTATTTCTTGCAATTACATTTATTGATCATTGCGTTATTGTTCAAAATCGTGATACGTGATAAGTGGTGGCCACTAATCGGTGTGATGGTGGCCTTTACGTACTTGAAATCAACATTCTAGCTTTTGTCTCTTTGCTTAAGGCCCGTTCTCTCCATAATTCTTTTGATTTATGACATGCTAGGCTCGGTCATGCATCTTCTTATATTGTTTCTTTGTTAGGTAATCAAGGTCACATTTTTCTCACTTTATTGAATCCCTCCCCCATCTTTGTCACCTTGTCAAATAGCCAAGAGTCATCCTTTACCGTTTGTATTAAATGAAAATCGTGCCTCTCAACCCCTTACTTTAGTATATTGTGATCTTTAGGAACCTTCTCCTATTTTATCAGTAAATGGTTATCACTACTATGTTATTTTTGCTTATGATTATTCTTGATTCACGTGATTTTACCCTCTAAAACAAAAATTCAATTTCTATGACACATTCCTAAATTTCCATACCTTCATTGAGAAACAATTTTCATCCATCTTCAATAATTTCAAAGTCGTGGTGACACTGAGTTTACTAGTTATCATTTTCAAACATACTTTCTCATACATGACATCCATCATCAGATGTCTTGTCCTTATACCCCTGCTCAAAATGGTCGAGCTGAGAGAAAGCATCGCCATATCATCGAGATGGGCCTCACTTCGTTCTTCCATTCTCTAACACCTCTCACCTATTGGGTCTATGCATTCAGTACTGCGATCTCCATCGTCAACTGGTTGTCATCTCCCTCCTGTCAGGTATCTCTTCATTTGAGTTACTCTATGGTTCTTCTCCTAGCTATGATCTTTTTCATTCTTTTGGTTGTCGTATTTTTTCTTTTTTTACGAGATTATGCTCATAATAAATTTTCTCCACATAGTCTCTCCTATGTTTTTCTTGGTTACGACTATTCTCATAAAGGCTTTTGATGTCTTGATCTCTCCTCCTCTCTTTTATACATCTACCATCATACTCGTTTTAATGAGACTTGCTTCTCTTTCCACAATTCCTCTCATATCCCCTCTTTTTGACTTGGGCACCTCTACCTTCTTTGAGCCCCGTGATACTACTTCACCCTCTCTTGTAACTTTTTCTACACCTTCCACCCCCTCTCCTCTTCTTGTACCCTTTGACCTTTACACATCACCTTCTTCTCCATCTCCTTACCCTGGCCCCTCAATTTCTCCTGATGATGATTCTCTGCCCCTTTCCACTTCCTCTATTTCCCATATTGTGGCTGACTCTCATCCCATGATTACTCGTGCTAAAGTTGGAGTATTTCGCCCTTGCATCATTGTTGATCATTGCCCTGTTGTAACTTCTAGATTTCTCTCAGCTTTATTAACTTCTATCGAATCTCGTAGCTTTCAGTTTGCTATCAAGCACCCTGCTTGGATATCTGATATGGATGAAGATATTACTTCACTTTATTACAATTAGACCTTGGATTTTGATCCTTGTCCTCCTCATGTTAATGTTGTTGGTTCCATATGAATTTTTTGTACAAAGTATCTTTCAGATGGATCTGTAGAATGACTCAAGACTCACCTTGTTGCTCATGTTCTTATTCACCTTGTTGCTCATGTTCTTACTCAAGTTGTTGCTCATGTTCTTACTCAAGTTCCTAGTTTGGATGTCAAGATTGCTTTTCTGAATAGCTAACCGACTGAGAATGTTTATATGGAGCAACCCCATGATTATGTAAATTCTCCGTATCCTGATCATGTGTGACATCTCAAGAATGCTCTTTATGGTCTCCAACAGACGCTTATATGTGGTTTGAACGGTTCAGTACTTTTCTAGGGATACTTGGCTTCATATGCAGTCGCGCTAATACATGTTTGTTTATCTTTGCTCATGACTCCGCTATCATCTATTTACTACTTTATGTGGATGACATCATTATCAAAGGTAGCAGTGCTTCACTTCATAATTGTTTTGTTAGTCGTCTCTGTATTGAATTTACTCTCAAGGACCTATGTTCTCTTACTTATTTCCTTGTTGTTGGGGCGTCTTTCACAAATGGTGGGCTATTTTTTGAGGCAGTTGAAGTATGCTTGGCATATTCTTTCTTGTGCTCAGCTCCTAGATAACAAGCTTATTAGTACACGATTGTGATGGTGATCTTCTAGGTATCTCACCATCACTCGATTGGATCTCACCATCACTCGATCGGATATATCTTATGTTGTCAATCAATATATGCATGCTCCAAAAAAATTACATCTCCAAGACGTTAAGAGGATTATTCGCTATGTGAAGGGTACTTTCTTTATGCGTCTTCACTTCATGCTTACTCAGATCTTAGTTTTGTGGTTGCCTACTCTAATGCTGATTGGGCCGATTGTTCAGACACTCGCCGATCCACCTTAGGTCTTGCCACATTTTTTGGTAGGAATTTGATCTCTTGGAGTAACAAGAAGCAACCCACTATCTCTCATTCCAATTGTGAGTCCGAGTATCGAGCCCTCGCTACTACTGTTGTTGAGGTACTCTTGCTCACACACTTGCTTCATGATCTTGGAATTCCATTACCTCGTCCTCCTGTACATCTCTATGATAATATGAGTTCTACATTTTTGAGTACAAACCCGATTGCCGATGAGCGAGCCAAGTATGTGGAGATCGACTATCACTTTATTCGTAAGCAGGTACTCTTGGCACATAATTCATTCTATCACTTATCGATTTCTTTACCAAGAGCTTGTCTAGCTAGCTGTTTGAGTTCTTTTATTTTAAGCTTCATGTGATCTTCAATCTCATGCTCAACTTGTGGGGGGTGTTGATGATATTGATCTGGTTGCAGCCATTACTGACTTGAATCAAGCATCTACTCATTATCCTGCCTCGGCTTACATTCAGACCGCTACTATACAGGTGATGACCCATACTCATGTAGCTCAAGTAGCTAAGACTCGACAGCCCATCCTTTCAAACTGCAAGAAGATGTGTTAGAATAGTGCACAAAACTCTGTACCTTGATCTATAAAAGAATATTTATGCAAAATAGTCAAGCAACAAAGCAATAAAAATATTAATGTCTTTTTCTACGTTTTCCATCTTCTTCAAAATTTAGCAACCTGCATAGCTTTTAGCGAAGCTTTTAGGTACCTTAACATGTAGGACTCGCATGATGATCTTCTCACTACTATCAACAATGATTGGATATCTCCCTTCAACAAGGGGTATGGCGGGTAAACCTGCGAAACTATAAATATTGAAAACTATTCTAAGAAAATGGAACATCGAAGTCTTATGATACACAAGAGAAAATATTAAACAGTTGGAACGTGAGTTGGAAGAACTAGAGGTAAAATTTATTGCCAATTAGAGTACCGATACTGAAGAGGCTTACCTTCAAAAGAAAGTTGAGTTACAAATATGGGAAGCAAGGGAAGAGGAAAGGTTGCAACAATTGACAAAAATGAAATAGTTTGTAGAAGCGATAAGAACACTACATTTTTCCTTGCTACATTGAGTTAAAGTATAAACTGGAAAAAAATAAACAGATTCTGGACGTTGATGTTCAAAGAATTACAGACCCGAAAAATATTTCATGAGGCATCCGTTCAACATTTCAAGGAACTAATGTCGGACTCTACAGAAAGAAACCAATTGAACATGTTGTACTTGAAGGTTTGTTAGCCATTTCTACTCTGGATGAATTTCAGGCTGCAACTTTTGTTATGTCCAAAACTAGGGCTCCAGGTCCGGATGGGTGTGGGGCAGGTTTCTTTCAGGATGCTTAGAGTATTGTATGAAGGGATTTATTGGACGTTACTGAAGATTTCTTTTTAGGTACCTTACTCCCTAAATCCCTTGGTACCAAGAGCAAGGAGCCTTCGTTAAGAAACAAAACATTTTTCAAAATATACTGTTAAACCAGGAAATGGTTCAGACTATTCACAGAAATAAAAATGGGCGGCAATGGAGTGATTAAATTGGATATGGCCAAAGCCAACAATAATGTCAACTCGAAATATCTGCAAGCAGTGTTGTATGTCTTTGAATTCAGCTAAAGCTTCTGCAAATTTATAGAAAGTTGCTTCACAAGGCCATGGTTTTCCATGATACTGAATGATGGAGATGTCCAAGGGCCCAAACGCATTGTTGATCCCTTGACAAATATGGGAGGTCCAATGATGTGTTCCAAGACTAAAAAGATTAAAGAAGCATTGACAATGTTACTTGAAAGCGTTTGGAATCAAGAAGAAACCAAGCTAGATGTTCTCACGTCTTGGATCAATCATTTGAATATCATTTATGTGCGTCTTTTCCCTTGCATGGCCAAAAATATTAGACTTCTCCATCCAAGTTGGAGTCCTAATCCAAGTTGAATTCCGCTTTCCTTTTTCATTTGTTTTAGAATTATTTCAGTTTATTAATTAGCAATTCACCTTTTAGGGCATTATTAAATAATTGTGACATGTTCAATTATGTGAAGGGTAACCTCATGATTGGTCAGTGCTTTATTGCTTCAATGGCTCTCAATTTTGTTGTTGCCTACTTACTCTGATGTTGATTGGGCTAGTTGTCCCAACACTCATCAATCCACCTCTGAATTTGCCATCTTCCTTGGCTCCAATTTGGTGTCTTGGAGCTCAAAGAAGCAGTGCACAATCTCTCGCTCTAGTTGTGAGTCCGAGTATCAAGTTGTCGCCATTGCCACAGCTGAAGTGCTCTGACTTTGCATTTATTTCATGATTTTGGTGTTTCTTTGTATCGCCCTCTAGTGCTTTTATGTGACAACAATAGTGTTGTTTTCTTAAGCACAAACCTCGTCGCTCAAAAGGGGGCTAAGCATGTGGAGATGGACTATCACTTCATCTGAGAGTAGATTCTTGTTGGCATCGTAGTACTTAATTTGTTCCTTCTCAATTCAATTTTAGGTGGTTGATCTGTTTACAAAGAGTTTATCTCGTGAGCCGTTCGAGTTCTTTCTTTTCAAGTTTCACGTGGTTTTCATTAGTTTGCGATAAGTGTTGACCATATAGATAAGCCGTTATTAACCCGGAAATGGCTGCTCCTACCCATCCTGCTTCTGCTACTCTTCAGGTGGCTCAAGACTGCACATCAACTATTCAGCATACTCCAGACTCGACAATCAATATTTTAGCCTGCAAACAAGTTTATTAGATTAGTACTAGTCTTTTTTTTTATAAGTGATTAGTACTAGTCTATATGTTCTGGTTGTACATGTATGAAACAAATCAACCAAATATCAATATAATTCAGCTATGTTTTCTATCATGTTCTTCTTCTTCATCAAACTATTTCAACCTTGGTAGCGAAATCAACGTCTTCAACTACCATACATACATCAGACAAGGAATATCACGTCTTTGTAAACGGCTTCTCCACCTTCAAGTAGTCAGTTTGTCGTTTTAATAAATTTTGATTTTATAAAATAAAAAAAATAAAAAAGTTACCCCACCAAATTTATTTTATATTTTTTGTTCTGAGTTCTCAGTCACCTCATCTTTAAACACAACAGCCCCTTTTAATGCTGCTGTATTTCTCCAACCGAATCAAACTCTGAAAAAAACACGACTCAAAACAAAACAAGCCAACCAGTTTTTTAATGGGCATGAAGATGAAGTTCCCATTCCTATTCAAAAACCCAGAAGCCAACACCGGCGCCTCCGCCGCCGCATGGGCGTGGCCGGCCTGTGCAGACAGCCCCAAGACCCTGTCTTTCCGGGCCAGCAACAATACCAACAACATTTACAGAACCATGAACTCGACATATCTCGATGACAATGTCACCACAGAATTTGCAGAGACACAACAAATCTGTGATTCGAATCCGCAAAACGACAACGATGACTTGGCGGTGGAGGGAGGGCTGAGATCTGACCGACTATTCTTCGAGCCTGGCAGCACGAATTCCATCCTGGAAGAAGCAAAGACCGATGCGATGCTCCCGTACGAAGACAGCGACGTAGCGGTAATGGCGATGGACTCGATGAACCCTTTTCATGATTTCAGAGCTTCCATGGAGGAGATGGTGGAAGCACATGGATTGAAGGATTGGGAGTGTTTGGAAGAGCTTTTGAGTTGCTATCTACGAGTCAATGGGAAAAGCAACCACGGATATATTGTGGGAGCATTTATGGACTTATTGATTCATCTTGCGTTGGCTGATACTGTTTCTGGTTCGAACTCTGTTTACACTTCCACCATTGATGAGAACTGCTCTTGTTCTTCAACAACCACGCAGGGTTCGTTCACTTCTCCAGTCTCGTTTTCTTCTTCGACGTGTTCTTCAACGAGCCCTTGTCTGTCGTCGTTTGAACACGAAGAAACGACCGTCGTGGAGAAAAACGAGTGCTCTTCTTCTTCTTCTTCACGAATTTAGTTTTAATCCTCTGTTTTCAATGAACAAAAATGAAAACAGAGGAAGAGATGTATACTTAGCAGGAACTGTAGAGGATTAGTAATTTGATTATGCTTTCTCCAGTATCTGTTCTTAAACAATTATTAATTTTGCCTAGTTTCTGTACGGTAAACTTGTATGGAGGGATGATCTGATCTCACGGTTAAAGAAGACAGTTGAATTGAATTTCTGAAAAAAGAAATTTAACTATTTAATTTGGATAGAACCTCGAGAACTGGAGTTGGACAGTTCAATTTTCAATTTTCAATTTTCCTTGTTTAAAATTTCACTTGTCATTTGTTTTCCCGAATTTAGTCTGAAGCAACTTCTTCAAAATTCTTTTATGGAATTGGTTTAAGCTGGTTTCAAAATACTGTTGTGTCAATATTTTTAACAAGTGATTGACATCCAGAATAGGTTCCCCAAAACACACCCTAGAGTAACAACCCCAAAATATGAGGTGCTTGCCCATGCAAATACTACCAAAAACCATCACTAATCTAAAATTTTGGACTCTTATAACTGAAATGGTAAAGTTGGACTCAGTTGTATAACTGACTTCCAAGGTCGGATACGCTCAAGGCAATAAAAAAATTCTGAGGAAAAAATTGGACTCAATTGAATAACTGAATTCCAGGATAATATATATATATATTATATAAATAAAAATAAAATATTCGAATTTATATCATCTTTAAGTGATCCTGAAATGTGCGTGACCCGTGTTTCATTTCAATCTTTGAACTCACTGTTTGTGTTGGACTATCTTGAGGGTTGCTTCAACGGCACATTCTGCTATTAATGCTATTGCTGAATCCCATGAGGTACTGTTCATTTTTGTTTGTTTCATTTTGTATATGAAATCTTAGTAAACTTGTTTAATTCATCATGTAATTATATAAGTAGAACACCACCCAAATTCTCTCCCTGCGAACATATCTCAATGCATTCCAATCTGGAAAATTGTTAATTAAGTGGTTCCTAATAATGTTTGCAATGTGAATGTGAGTGGTGGACCACTGGATCGAATTGAACATCTGAATCCCCCTTGAATTTTTCCTTGATGAGATGAGATGAGATGGGAGTAACTAACTAGTTTTGCCAGCAACACAACAACACACACAAATACAATTACAATTACAAGTGAGTAGTGCATGACTTCGGAGTGGTCCTGTCTGAAAATACAATTACAAGTGAGCAGTGCATGACTTTGGAGTGGTCCTGTCTGAAAATCATACATAAAAGAAAGGGAATCCATTCCATATATTCTTGGATTTGTAGGGTTCTTTCCAGTCATCTTATCTTTGAATGGATAAGTTAAGTTGTGTTGTGTGTTGTGTTGTGTTCTTTGATTCGGAGAAAAGTTGGAAGGCAAAACAAGATACGAAAATATTCTCATGGGATGGGGCCTGGGGGACATTTTTGTGACCGGTTATTTCTTTTTAATTCCAATATGGGGCTTCATTATTAGCTATAGCTAGTCCATACGAGCATTCAGAACATTAATGAGAATGGTCATTTCCAAGAAAATCAATTAATTCGCCAATCCATCAACGGGACAAAGCCCAGTAGGGCATTGATGCCCTTGCAGTTTGCACAAAAGACTGATCAATCAATCTTTAAATGTTACTCAAACGGGGAGAAATTTCGTATCATAGTTTTAGTAATTTATGTGGATGTTTAGCTGGAGTCCACTAACATTAGTAAAAAAAAATAATGTATCAAATCATGAACTTACATGGCAATCTGGCCCCGGGTCGGTCTCCCAGCCCCGACCCATAAAAATATATCAAATATTTTTAATATATTAAAAAATATATATATACATAAAAATAATAAAATATTAAATAAAAGAAGAAAAGCCGAGGTAGGACAGGTCATACCCGCTCTCGGCGGGGCGGAGTCCAGGGTTTGGTTTAGGAGGGCAAAGATCCGTCCTGCCTGCCCTATTGCTAGAGAGAGGCATCCGGTCCGGGCTAAACGGGCCAAAACCGTTTTAGCCCGGTCCGGATCATTTTTTTGCCCGCCCGTTTAAGAAATGGGCGGTCTTAGGCGATTTAGGACTGCAAAATGGGCGGTCCGGGCTAAACCGTTTAGTAAAACAGGCGGGACCCGTTTAGATCGCATATTTTTCAATTTTTATTTTTTTTCTTCATTTTGTTTATAATTCATATTCGTATCTTAAGCTAAGTTTATAAGCTCATATATATATTCATAAGTTTATATTTTATAGTTCATAAATAATGTTTATAAATTCATATAAACTTGTAATTTATATTT
>JAOWBN010187347.1:0-16174 GCA_028565015.1 Pinguicula moranensis | reverse complement strand
AGGTGTTTTTTTAAGAATGAAAAAAAGCATGTCAGGGGGTGTTTATTTTTAAGAAGGTTTACCTTCTTAAAATAAGAACAAGTAGTAGAAGGTTGGTCGCGCAAAACACTGTTTTATTTAAAAAAAAGTTGCTTATAATCCAATTATAATTTTAAGAAGACTGCGCAAAACGGGCCCTAAGTGTGGCTAAAGAGTGTAGGGTTTGGGGGACTAATGAGAGTCCTTATATAGTTATGGGTAAATAAGGGGGAAAAAGGAGTTTGTTCTTCTTGACACCTATTTTTTTGCTTTAGTCTATCTTCAAAAATTTCTTGAAATACTCAGGGATGAACTAGATGACGTGTGAGACATAGAAGGCCTGTTTCCATAGAGTGAATCACTTAATTTTGATTTTTTTGTAGAAAGTTGTCGGGATTTTTCCCGCCTTTTGCTGCAGCCAATTCAGATTGTGCTGCAGCCTTAAGTAAATTGATAGTACTGTTTTCCAACTTCCGAGTCATCCTTTCTCACCAGTGATCATAGAGCTCATTTCACCACTTTTTAGAGACTTTTCATCCATTCTTCATCACGGACACCTAAATCACAACTAAATAAAAAAACTAGTAGAATGAACAGCGAAAAAGAGTTAAAAACTTTTTTTTTGTTATACCAAAATTCACTATATAAGTAAAAGTTCATGTACAAGTTGAAAATAAGGGACATGTAGAAAAGAAAGGAAAAATTAAAGAGGACAAAATGAAAAAGTACAAGAAGAAAATTGCCAAATACAAGGCAATCAGTTCAAAGGCTCCACTGCTCTTTTTGCACCAACAAACTTATAGAAACAGCAACAACCATGGCCATCCGTGATGCAGTCTGCTGACTTTTCAACTTCTCTATTATGCTACATTGCTTTTTTTGGAACACAACAAACATTGATCAAAGACCTTCAGCTATGCAGGTTGTCACCAGATTTTGTGATAAATCTGATGACTATAGAAGTCATTACCATTACTAGCACAACTCAGCCTGCTCACCCTTATAGCATCATAGTCTTTTGATTGTTTCAGTTTCCAGTAAGCTGTGCATATCAGATTAGAGCTGCAGATTGAATGTTGTAGTCTAGCTTCTTTGTTTAGCTACCCTGCTTTGCTGGATATCAGCAACATTGATCAGCTAAACTTTAGCTATGCAGGTTGTCATCAAATTATATGGCTAAGCTGAAGACTACAGGAGTCATTACTGGCCCCGAATTAATCCTAGTTCCCAACTCAACCTACTCACCTTATAGAATCATGGTTTTGTGATTGTTGTAGTTTCCAGTTAAGCATTTTTCCAAGAGATTCTTTCTGTGTCCTCCTTGGAGTGTTTGTATGCTCCTCGTTTATCAAGTTTGTTATTGAGTTCTTCTGCTTGGTTCATTATTTATGCCAAACTTTCACTTCTTGTCACAGTTCATTACTGTTGACATTATCTCCACTTACCCTTTTAGATTTCCTTAGTTGCTCACGCATGTGGTTTACACCGCAGAGGATCATCTAAGCATGGGGGTATCCGCTATTAATCCTTGATGATTTATTGCATTCTAAGCCTCTTTTGTCCCATTCCAGAAGGTGAAGAACTTTGCCTATCTATGGATATTGCCGTCTTGTTACAGTGGATGCTCTGCACCAACTGCACCCCCTTTAATAACCAATCTCTGACTCTAGTCAGACCTCCTGATTGTGTTGTGTGTGGTGGAGGCATTCGGGTCAGCATGCTCTCTTGATTATCCCCCTTCTGTTACCCATTCTAGCATAACCTACACACAAGAAGGAAAAATTTCGAGAGTAAGCTCTGTACTTGTATTTCGCCTATCCACATGAATGCCTGTTATGTTTTCATGGATTTGATTTTCTCTCAGCATTGCAGTGTGTTCTAGTTAATTTATTGTGTGCTAGTTACTAAAACTGCATAAAGAGTCTAGGTTGAATTTGCCAATTAGTGAGGGAGTAGGGAATTTTGTTAGTGTTTTATTTGCTTTGATTCCCATCCATGTGCTTCTTTGAATAACTTGAAATATGCTCTGCTTGTTGATCTTTGTGCCTTGTTATTCATTGTTCTCCATATATGCAAAATCATGTTGATCCAAATTGACTTCCAAGCATCCTTGTTAATCCCCGGTGGTTCTCTGTTAAATGTTGTTGTAGTGTTGGAACTTGTGTTGTGTGCACTAGTGTAGGTGTGGTTCCTGCTTGATTTAGCCAGTCTTGTATTTCCTGAAAAATAGATGATAAAAGTGAACATGTATTTAAAATATGATTTACGAATTCCTGACCTGAGTTGCACATGTGACAGGTGATGTCCTGGACATTCGGTATTATGTGTCTTCTTTGCAGTTCCATCTTTGTAGGTAATGCTAGCTAAAGAGCTCTCCATGCTAGAATGTTAGCTTACTTTGTGAATATTTATTCCAGATCTCTGTGAGTCTCTCTATTTCCTCCAGTGTGAAAGTATCTGCTGCGTCTTGGATTATATGCTTGTAAGTTTCCCTCACTGTGTACTTGGCATCTATGCTTCCTTCATATGTATAGTGATTTGCCTTTGTACTCAGTGGTGCTTTGTCTTGTAAGGAATATAAAAGGTTAGCCAGATCCATCGTTTCATTATCCCTTATGGTTCGCCTCCAAGGTATGCTCCAATGCTACATGTTATCTTGTCTATATCCTGCATTGGCCAGGCTTATATCTGTAAGTGTCTGAATAAGTTTGGGTATGTCTCTGTTAGAGTGCCATTATTTAGCCAGTTATCCTTCCAGAATTTGGTACTTTCTCCACTGCAAACCATGTTATTCACATGTGTAGTGAACCATGTTTCATCCAACAAGCTTTGAATATCCTTCCGCCACCTAGAGGCATAGTTGCTACCCCTACTTCTACCCCTGTGTACTAGTAGTTGCGATTGTGGTTGTCTGAGTTCCCTCAGTCTCCCCATATTCAGACAACCTTCCTCCCCGTATTTGGATCTCAGAATATCAAGAGCCAGACTTTTTTTCCTTGACAAGATTTTGGCACCTCATTCTTCAATCATAGCTCGGTTGAAAGCGTCTAATCTTTTTACTCCCAGTCCTCTTTTTTTAGCGGAGTTGCTATCTTCTGCCATGAAATCCAACATTGTTTTCTTTTGTCCTGAATACTGCCCCGGAAGAAGGCTCTCTGTAATGATGCGAGTACCTCGATAACCAAGGTAGGAGCTTTGTAGAATGCTAGGAAATGAGATGGCATGGCTGAGAGTACTGAGTTTATGAGGACTAATTTCCCTCTTGTAGATAAAAATTGATTATCCCATGTTGCCAGTGTTTTCTTGAATATGTACAGAACTGGCTGCTAGGTTCTCAGCTTGTTGTGGTTGGCACCTACAGGCAATCCCAAGTATTTAATTGGTAAGGATCCTTGTTGGCAGCCCACATGGGTTGCCATCCCTTCCGAAATTTCCTAGGATAGGTTGATGCCTATTAGTTGGCTCTTACTGTAGTTTATGCATAAGCCTACCATTAGCCTTTGTATGTCTTCACTTTGTCCCATGTTGCCTGTCAAATAGTAGTGTGTCATTTGCAAATTAGAGGTGGGACAATATCACCAATTCCTTGCCAATTTCAAGGGGTCTGAACATATCAAGTGTTGATGCTTTATTAATCAGAACATATAAACCCTCCACAGCTAGTAAAAACAAGAGACGTGACATGGGGTCACCCTGTCTAAGCCCTCACTGGGGGTAGAATTCAGAGGTTGAACTTCCATTTATCAGGATGGAAGTTGAACTAGAGTGTAGGATTTCCTTAATCCATCATAGCCACCATGGTGGAAAATCCATTCTTTGTTGGGTTTTGAAGAGTTTCGGGATTTTGAAATTCAAACAACGATCTAAATAAGAACTGAACCAAAACCCATAAAACGTGTAATAAACATGTTATTGATGAAGAGATTAAAGAACATACCTCAATACCAGTCGTATTTGAACAAACCCGTGCAAAATCAATGACGCAGTTTTCAACAATCTTCAACAGGGAAGATCTCTACTCATGTGCACTCCATGGTAAACTGAAGAGCGGGCTGCTGGACCCACGACAGTGACAACGGCATCACGGAGGCAGAGGCTCGATCGATTTTCTAATTGAGAAGAAGATCAACGAGAAGACAAGAAGAAGACGGAAATCAACCAAAAATAATTTCCTTTTTTCGCGTCAATTTATATTATAAGCATTAGGCTCAAAATTCAAGCCCAATAACTAGTTTTAGTCGGGCTCCATTTAATCGAGCCAATTGACCGTCTCCTTCGAGCTGGGCTCGATTAATTCGAGCCCAGTAGCCGTAAATTGGGTCAGTCCCACCGAGGCCCAATTTCTTCTCCTATCCAGATTGTCGAATTAGTTAATCCTAATTAATTCATCATGACCCAATCTTGATTCATTCGCGAAATTAATTATGTCTCACATAATTAATTCTTTATGCTTCAGTTCGTCAAATAGAGCGACCCAGTACGATCCATATCCAAATCGGTAATAAATTAATCTCCATTAATTTATAAATTTTAATTGGCATCTAAAAATGCATTATTATCTGATCTAGTACAGACAAATCGTGATCATTTAATTTTATTTTAGTATTAATTCTTCCGTCACATAATATCCATTAATTAATGTCCAGCGTAGGAATGTGTCATCCGTGTCCATTAATTAATTTATTGATCTTCAGTACATAGTTGTTTATATGTGACTATCTCATAATCACAATTGCATGCGTAACAATTATTACTGAATCAAGAGGCCTAGGGATATTAATAATCTCATATGAGATGAGACAGACAAAAGTAACATATTGATAATTCATAACTTCCAGCATGAGTCATGCATATTCGGTTAAAAAGAGCGTTTGATAATCTCACGTAATACACATTAATCATCTAAATTATGAATATTTCAGATAACAAAATTTTGCTGATAACACAAACACAATCCATACATCAAGTCAATATGTACCCTGTACTTTCATATTCATGTGATTAAATAGATACCTCGTATCAGTGATTTGTGAAACATGATCATACATTAATCCACCTGCTAGTCCATATAGTCATCTAGTGTTCCTTGGCTAATGACATAATACTGAGGACTGATTTAAAGGTTTTGATTATTATCCATGGAGTTCCACAATTCGAGTCCTCAACTCAATTGATCCATTTATACAAAGTTCTAGGAACAAAATGATATGCATCATTCAAAATACATAAAACCAAGAAGTGCACCATCAAAAGATTGGTGCTCTAGGTCACTATTCCAACATTCTTGTCATCACTGTTAGTCGGTAATTCCATTTTATTGTGTCAAATGCCTTCTCAAAGTAAATCTTGAGGAGTATAGTTGGTTTTTTCAACTTTGTTAGATCATCTGTAGCCTCGTTTGCCACCCTGATTTCATCCAATAACTGTCTCACCCTGATAAATGCCATCTGATTCCTCGTGATTACGTCATCCATACAAGAACTTAGCCTTGCAGCAAGGACCTTGCTGATAATTTTAGGCATATAGCCAACCAGTGTAATTGGTCTATAGTCTTGCATCCTCACTGGTATATCTTTTTTTCTATCAAACTAATGTGTGTAGCGTTGCTTCCTCTAGGTAGCTTATAGTTCCTGTAAAATTCTAGCATCATTTGGTTTTATTCCCCCCTGCATTAGGTACAGGACATGCTTGATGAACTTGAAGTTCAGGCCATCCGGTCCTGTACTTTTGTTGTTCCCACATTGCTTGATAGCCTCTATAATTTCAATTTCTGTGAATGATGTCATTAGTCTATGCTTTGACTTCTCTGAAATTGTCTGAAAGCACATTGAGGTTGATGGCCTCTGCCAAGTTTCCTTTGTGAATTGTACTTCCTTGAAGCATTGTTTATTATGTTCAGGTTCCTCAATCCATACTCCATCCTCCCAGATTCCATGTATGGCATTCTTTCTCCTATTCCTGTTAATGCATCTGTGGAAGTAAGCTGGTTAGCATCTCCCAGTTTGATCCATGTCATGCGTGCCTTCTGGTACATCATGCTATCTATTTTCAAGGTAATTTTAGTAATCTTGTCTGTTAGCTCATGGATCTGCTGAACGAAAGTGACATTTTCATGTGTAGGATTCCATGTTTCTGCTTTCTGATCCAACTCACTAAGCCTATGGATCATTTCTCTACGTCGTAGGTCTCTTTGTGCAGCTTCATTCCAGCTCTTTATTCCCTGCCTTACTGCTTTGATCCTTAGCTTAATTCATTGTCTACCATATCTCCTTCGACATGGGATGTTCCAGATATCCTCTACCAGTTGATCGTAACTTGCATCTTCCAACCAGTAATCCAAAACTTTTAGGGGCTTTGGACCCCAGTTCAGAATCTGCAGGCTAATACATACAGGGCAGTGGTCAGAATCTTCCGTGTCTTGTCCTGTTTGCATCCAGTCTGAGGCTTCTCCTAACCATAGGTCATTCACTAGAAATCTATCAAACTTGCTCATAGCTTTCATTATTTTATATACCAAGTGAATTTCCTTCTCTCCATGATCTTGCAACTTCATATTCCTCAAGAAATCCTGAAAGGCGTCAATTTCCCAGTCATATGTCTATACAGTTGCTCCTTTGTGCTCCTCCGCCTTTAATATAGCATTAAAGTCACCCATAATGCACCTTTTGCTTTCTTCTCGTCCAGGGTATAGGTCATGGATTTCTTGTCACTATTTCTTCTTAGCCTCGAGGTTCCCTGGGCCATACACATTCAATAGGAAGCATTCCTGTCCTCATTGTTCCATGTCCCTGCAGCGCCCAGAAAACCTACTCCTGCGAGCGTAGAGGTTCTTGTGAATTTGTTAGTGTTCCATATGAAAAGTAATCCCCTTTATTGTCCATTCGAGTCACTACATAACCAATCATACTCCTTGTCGTACAACAGAAAATCACATAAATTCTTGTCTATGGTGTCCATCTTAGTTTCTTGCAGGATAATGAAATCTACTTTATGGTAGGCTATCAATTCCTTGACTCTTTTCTTTCTTCCTGGACTTCCCAAACCTCGCACATTATATGTGATCAGATTCATTAAACAATATCTTTAAAATTATCTCCCTCCATTCCCAGCTTCTGTACATTCTATATGATAGGGTTTAATTGAAGTCATTTGGAGTAGTCTACCTCTCGTTGCTGACGGGTTGGGATCATAGCATATGCCTAGGTCCATTCCCAAACTCATTATTCTATCAACCTCTTGGCTTTGTGGCATACAGTTCATGACATTTGTTGGGTTTCCCTCTGCAATGTATCTAACAGACTGTTTTTCCTTTAACTGATCAATCCATGTTTCTAACGTGGCCAAATCTTTTTCTCTCTCCAGGTCTGAATCTTTCCTTGATCTGGTTCTAGTTCTTGGGCCTAGTCCCCCAACTCTGGTAGGTTTTGGGCTTTTCTTTATTTTAGCATAGGAGTTGTATCCTTCAGGCCTGTCCTAGATAGAGGTGGGAATACTTATGGATGATGTCTTTGGGAGCTGTTTCTCTCCTTATTTCTGATGTCACATCCGTGGTTCGGTTCCTTGGGAAACATCACTTTGCGCTTTATCATGCTACCTTTCATTTCCTAGCCTGCCTTAGGAGAGCTCAGTAGTTGGTTCTCGTTGCCCCCCTTGGTCATCTCGTATGTGTCTTGTGACTGTTTTCTCTTGCATGCACTCCCTGTCTTGATTTCTAGGGGATGGAGAGTGGTTCCTAGGCCACCATTCAAGTTTCAATGGTGTCCATTTTTTTGTTATTTTTATCCTCCTATCTAGGTGTCTACTGTTGGAGTTATGCAGTATGGCAATCCCAATAGTTTTTTGGCAATCTTGTACCGGTGTTGAGACACTCTTTGCGCCTTAATTGAATATTGCCAGAGTAGTTTGTGCATTTCCTTCAGTCTCTTTCTCTTCATCAATAGTCTTGTGGTTGCTCATTGTGCCTGGATTGTTTATTACTAAAGCAGTTTGTGCCTTTTCCTCAATCTCCTTCACCTCTAATGCCCAAATTAAACTTTCATTACCCTCTAATTCCTCCTGAAAGTGTTCAGAGTCTTCACTGGTGCTGTTATCAGTCAGGTTGAATTCCCCATCCCGCAATATCTTATCCATCCACTTGTCCTCTCCTGTTTCCAAAATTGTCAGCTCATAGTGTTCATTGTTTATTTCCACAAATAATTTGGGATATGTGTACTTGCTTCTATTTCATTTAACATCTGCGCAACTTCCAGTGAGCGCCTTTGAGTTCTATTCTCATCTATCCGAACCAATATTCCAGTGTCCCCATCTCAATCAATGGTATTTCTTCCCAAGCGTGTAGTGGTATGCCATAGAACTTTATCCATATCAATCTTTTTGTGTTCTTGATCCGGTCCACTTTTTTTTTCACTTCTACATACCCAGTTAACCAGGTCCCCAACTAAGCCGTGTCATTTTCTAGCAAGATTTTTAAGTCACACAACACCTCCTCCCAGATTAATATCCTATCTTCCCCTATAGGGCTCAGAGTAAGATTAAGATACCCAACCCTCCTTAGTGCAAGTTGAAGCTCATGATGTTCATCCTTCACTTTTAAGGAGCCCTCACAACTGTTTTTATACCATATTTAACTAGGTGCCGTAAGTTTCAATGTTTTGGTGTGAATTCCAAGGTGCTTATGCGTCATATGCGGTATCTGAGATATCCTGGGGATCTGTGGCTTCTGGGGTATCTCTGCCTATTTAGCAGCACCTGCAGTTGAGGTTTCACCGTCCTGGGGGGTAATTTAACTAGCCTTAATGAGTTTATGAGCTTAACTCTTAGGGGGGGTTGCTTGTCAGCAGTTTGCGGGAACTTTGCTACATTTGCTCGTAGTTTGTAAGTTCCATGCTATTCAGCCTGTGCAGTAATGTGCTTACATTTCGGATGTCTGTATATTCAGCAAAGTAGAAGGGTTGACCATTTTAACTAATATTCTTAGTAAATCTCACACTCTTCAATCGCCCCTGTATCCCAAGTACCATTTTGAGTTCAGCCATTGTACTCTTTAGGTTAAAGTTCTTGATGAAGAATGTTGTTTGTTCCAATTGAGATATAGGCTTGTGTTCCCGAGGGCCTAACCGAGCATGAATCAGTTTAAGTTCTTTAACTCCTAGAACATTTGCGTATGTCATGCCAGTGCGTCGTCGTTGTTCCTGCTATCGAAATATTTGTGCCTGGTGCCTCAGTGTGCACCCTCTTTTTTCCACTCTTATAGTTTCCCTTCTAATCCTTTTCCTTTGCTGATTCGGGATTACCCATGGATACGCCATAGCCCTAGTCGTGGTTGCTGGGCGAAAGGGTGATGGGTGATGGCTGGGAGGTTTTCTTACCTAAGTGCATAGGCTACTCTGGGGAGAGGGTTACTATTGTACGTTGGTGCTCCTACCGGAGGTTCATTCACTCCGGTGAGGGGTTGTGCCAGAAGGGAAAGGGAGGGGTTTACTTTAGGAGATAATTGCTCGTACAGAGAGAAATGAGTCCCATGTTGTAGTGTTTTCCGACTTAGTAATTAGTTTTGATCTTGTTTAAAGATTTACAGACTTGATGAGGTTTTGGCAACAAAATTGATGAATGTTGACTCTGATGGTGATGGTGCACTAGATGTATTATCTCATTGTGTTTAGATTTGTGTGATCCACTGAATGTTTCAGGAGGGAATATAGACTCTATTTTGGCACTTGTAAGTATTCACTATTATGAATCTGGTGTAAATTAACATCACTGTTCAGTTGAGGCACAAGAAGAACCCCCATCCGTTGTTCATTGCCACCACCCCATGATGTTGGGGCGCTCTCAAGGGGGGACCAGGGGCCACAGTCCCCCGCATCTTAAAAATTAATTTTTATACAGGTAAAAAAATATTTTTGTAGTTGATACCCTTATAACATATAAAGTATATATATATTTTTTGTTAAGCCAAATTTCATAAAATATAAATGTAGTATGTACAAGGAGGACCACAAAGGAGAAATAAAGAATCAAAAGAAACAAAATATACAAGGGTACACTATGTCCCCTTGTAGGTATACATACTAGGTATATTTGTTTTGCTTTAGTATAGGATGTTAATTTAAATTAGTTGGTAGAGGGAAATGATTTTATTTTAGAGATGCATTCGATCCTCTTGAACATTTTATGAATTGTTTTTGGCTAAAACCAAAAGAATAAAATTGATATTCTATTATATTTGAACCTAGGTCGTTGGATTCTAAATGCAAAGTATTAACCACTACATCATAGAACCTTGATTGTTCTATTAATAATTCAAATAGAAATTATTTTCATATTTTTTGGGGACAGGTTTTAATATATTTTTTTGTATTTCTTTAATATAATTATTTCTTAGATTCAAATTAATGATATTCTATTTCGTATTGAAAACGATATTTTTTTTCATTTTCTTGCAGGTTAAACCAACCTGATCCATTCTGCTCAAACTCGAAAAAAATTGGTCACTCATTTAATTTCTTTGCTCCGCCCCTGCCATGATCCTACTTCAGTGAATATCGTTGTATATACACAAACACGTAACTTGACTCCTAATGATTTGCGTGTGTGAATCTTACAATTAAGGAAGAATAAAGGTAAATGCAAGACCTTAACTGAAGGCAAAATAGTCTAAATGTTCTATTGCTAAATATGCCGAGGCGAACATGAGTAAGCCATATCATACATTTGCACAAGCATTACCTGGTAATTTGTCGAAAAAAATACCTGGACCTCGGGTAATACTAGGTGTCCGTTAGATGCATGCACTAGCCAGGATCCATATGAATCGTGCACGTAGCACGCCTAGACGAGCACCACGCACACGGTGCGTATGACATGGTATGATGTGCCTCGTGTGTACGACATATGCATGACATGTGTGCATAGTGCGCACATGTACATGCCCTGTCACCCGATCGGGCGCTAGCATGCGGGTGCGTCATGGCACAACTTTATGGTTTTGCACGCTAGGTTCGTCCGGCGACACACATGCCCCATTGGCCATTTGGTGGGCCCCTTATCGTCTTGATAATTTTTTTAGAAAAGGAATTCCAATGGTCCTAAAAAATACTTTCATGGATCAGAGAGTCTAATTTTGGATAATAATTAAAGTATGAATTTAATGATCTAATAATAATAAGGATTTAATTATGTTTCGTTTTTTGGAGGGTATAAAAACAAAGGTTTATGTACAAAAGTGAGCAACGGTTAAGAAAAATAGAAAATACATCATGACATCACTGAAAGAAAGGATCACATCTATGGAGCTCTAACAACCTGCATAGCTTGAGGCTACATTCAACACCGGCATGACTACCATATACTCAAGATATGGGTCAAATAACATTGATCCAGACTTATAACTTCCCAGGTTGGCTCAAATTCATTTTTTCATAACAAGATTCATAACAAAGCTTTGCTCAGCTCAGCCTACATCTGATCACATACATGAGTCATAATTGTCAACATATCAATCACTAGGATTGGTACACAGCTCAGCCTGCTCGCCTGGTTACCTGCTTAGTTATGGGATTGTTCGTTAACCCCGTATTGGTAAAAATGTAAGCCAACCAGGATGAAATGTAGCAACATGTCTGTCATGTTTGTTGTTGGCTCATTCTCTCAGTAGTGATGCTTCTGATGTCTAAATTGTCAACTTATCAACCCCAAGTGCCATTGAAAGTTACTACATAGCTCATCCAACAGACTCACTAACAGTTTGATCGTGTGTTGTCCTTCTCAAATTATATTCACTCCTCTTGCATTAGCTGGGTAGAAGATTATTCTTCATTTTCTTTCCTTCATCTAGCTAGCATCTTGGACATTCGGTCCCCCTCATTGTGGCCCTCGACCATACTGTTTCTACAGGACTGTCCACCAATATACTTCAACTCCATCTCAGGATATTTTGCTGCACTCATTTTTCCTTTTGTCATAGCATTCCTCAACATTGCCACTGTTGTACCTATATAATGAAGAGTTAGTGGTTACAGCTACCTATTCTGTTTTTTCTCGGTGTGTCAATCCTATTCTCCACCGCCAAGATTATCCTGCTTGACTCCTTACTTTGTCCGACATTTAGATCACCATGCTCGTACCTGTAGGGTAAAGGAATTCTTCTCCATAGGCGGTACGATTCCTTTACCTTCTTGCCCATTGTGTTATATGGTATCTGTCTCTAGGTTGTGAGATCATCCTTTTCGCTATAAGCAAAATTAAATACATTACATAGCAAGGAAATTTTCAATCAATCTAAGAAAGAGTAGAGAATATTATCTGTTTTCTTAGTCATTGATAGTCAATCAGCTTATTAATACCTCTCCTTAGGTTTACTCTTCATCTAATTTGTGTGGAAACAGTCACCTCTCCGTCGGTTTTGAAACTTACCACTTCTGGAGGTAGATAATTTGGTTTCTTTTATCTTAGGTAAAGGCCATACAAGCCATCGGTTGTACCATCCAGTCAATTAGGGAGTAAGGGAAAAGGTTGTTGATTCTTGTAGCTCGTATCCACTGCCAAGTTGTATGTTGAATGGAATGGATAATTTTATGGATTTGTACTTCTGTTCCAGAGAAATGGGAGTAATTCCTAGTTTTCCAGATTTTCCATACCATGGATAACCAGGGTTATCCATGCATACAGCTCTGTTTTCCTGTATATACCTGAGATGAAAAACGTTCTGAAGGCCTAACAATTAGGTGTGGCCCATGTGACCACTCCAATGAACTTCCCAGCGTCCCTGCACCAATAATGTGCTGATCGTGCATGGCATATGGTCGTGCACACTTCATACGACCCAGCCACATCAAGGGCAAGGTCTAGGCTTGGTGCATGGCACTAGGTTGTGCGCCCCCTTCTAATGGGCCAACACAGAACATTTATGCGCATGCACCCCGGCGCGACGTCCGTTCATACAGTACAATGTCATGCGCATGCACACTCAACCATCGTGAAGCATCTGCCACACACTACTGCTTGCACTGCCAGCTCTTGATGGACAATAGTGCTCATCATCCACCCATGGCGTGCGATTCTCGACCAAGGCCAAGCTTGGAGCATGCATACATGGCGTGCATTAGATGCCTAGACAAGGTCGACCCAGAATGGTGCAGCACTACATGACTTGTGCTTGCCCGTGTGTGATGCTCCACACAGGATGCCTCCATTTTAGCTCGTGCTATTTTCTCAACTTTTTTTCCCATTGTTTCATAAACTTCTTATAATCTTGTATCTAATTCTTTTTTTCAATTACAAACAATGTACTATGTCCTTTGTAGGGTAAACTTGGACCGATTGACCCATGGAGTGAGCTCCAAACTCATTAATCATCACACTTAAAAGTCCTTCGCCGAGTCACTAATAAGTTAGCTTCATGAACATAACTCTAAAAGCAAAAGGTTAAACTCTAATCTCATATAGACTTTCTTATCAAAGATTACTATAGAAGCGTCCATTGATATAATCATTGTGTATATGCTATGTTTTACTCAAAGTTCACACATAGGTCAAGGTCCAATATCCGTTAAGCCACCTAATTGTATAGTGCGCCACAAGTATCATTTATTCACAAATGAACAAATTAATCCTATGAATCTTCATTCGTGGATGAGCGCTCTTGTTTAAGTACCAATTAAAACCCTCACGAGAACCATGATTCAACTCTAACCCCTATGGGCAAAGAGAGGCGTAAATTCCATCTTGTACCAAGGATTACCGTCTATCTACATAATTCAGCTCCTAAGATGAAAGGAATTCGACCTATGCAGTTGCAGCGAGATCTTACCGATCTGTTCAAATAACTTATATATGATCATCTTTGTGATGTGGTATGAGTTCATTTGGCTAACGGAGATTAAAGAACTCAATATCACATCTCTCCATCTAGGCGACGCTACACCAACGGCCTAGATCAGTCACTTCCTTCACAATGATTTCAAGACAACTCCAATGGTCATAGAAACTCTTGAGATCCCAACTCAGATCTTTCCATAACTTAATCTGTACAACCACAAACTTGTTTTAGATTGCAAATCTTGAAGTCCGATCATTTCACAAGATGCCTCTTACTGAACTATCAAGATGAATCTATTGTAACTGTGGAATTTCGTTGATGTTTGGTTTTATATCCAACACATAATATAAACGAATAAAGTAAATGTAAATTTCAATCAATGGACAATTTAGCATTCAATTGTGCAATACATGTCTCACAGGGTGCCAAGTCTAAACGGATGACCCATGGGATATTGACCCATAAGTTGTTGACCCTCAAAGCAAAGCTTTGTCGATGTGTGGCTGATGAAGCTAGAGCGCCAGCAAGTTAGGAGAAATAAATAAGCCGCTGACACAAGAAATCTAAATTGGCTAAGAAGTCTGCATGGCTAAAACCTGAAACCTAGCACCAACATGTTAGTGAAGATAATGAAGATATATCACGGACTCCACCTGGATAGTTTATAGCGTTTGTTATAGTCAAAGTGGTTGTAGAAAATCTTGTAAATCTGATTTGTTGTAAATTCTATATATTTGAGAATATACGAGAGGTCTGATTATTGAAGATCAGCCTCTATTCACTGCAATCTTCCTTCAAATTAGAATTCTTTCATGGTATCAGAGCAAACTAGCTCACGCTAATCTCAATCGATCCAGTTTTGTTTTTCTATTGCTTTCGCATCTCGATCCAATTTTGTTTTCTCGATTCTTTGTTGCTTTTCATTGTCAGTGTCTGACGGGTCGTGATTTGTGAATTAGTTTGTGAATTCAATTCACAATTTTCCAGTCAATTGGTTTTGTGCTTATCTGCAACAAGAGGTTGTGGCAGAGATTTGGTTTTAAGCGTTGCTGCAGCAAGTTTAGTTCCTTGTCATCATGTCTTCAGCAACAGAGTTTACTCTACCAAGCGGTCCGCAGTTTGCCATCATCAAGTGCGATGGTCCTAATTATCTTCTTTGGGCATCGCAGATCATCCCTGTTCTTCAGCATAACAAACTTATGTCTATAGTCGATGGGACAGAGGTAGCACCACCGGAATTTGTCACTGTTACTGGCACAGGTGGTGCGGAATCCACGCAGAAATCCAATCCGGCGTTCGTCATCTGGATGAAAAAGGATCAATACTGCCTCAGTTGGATCAAATCAACTCTTACAACTCGTGTGTTAGGTATGGTGTTTCATCTTGGTACGTCTCATGCTGCTTGGGCTTATCTTGCTTCCAAGTTTACTGGGAAAACGAAGACGAATCTTTTCTCTCTTCGTCGTCGTTTACATACACTGTCCCAGGGGTCCATGTCCTGTGGTGAATTTCTTGATTCTGTGAAACTTTTAGCTGCTGAACTTCGTATGACTGGTTCTGAAGAATCGGATGTTGATCTTATTTCTCATATTGGGAGTGGTTTGACTTCTCATTTTGATCTGTTTATGGCTAACATTAATGTGTTGCGAGAAACTACTCCGATGACCATGGATACTTTTGAACGTTCATTGTTGATTTATGTTGCTGCTCTTCCGGCGGTGGTGGTTGAACCTGCTGCGTTCTACACGTCATCTGGCCATTCTGGACAGCGACAGTCGCGTGGGACTGGGCCTCCTCAGCATTTCCGTGGTGACAGGCCGAGTGGGACGCTTCACCGTCAGCCTGCGTCAACCATTCGTGGGCCAGCGGTCTATCCGGCCCAGTCATATTTTCCTGGACCGGGCGCTGGAATGAGAGGGCGAGGGCCTTGCGGGCCGTCTGGTTTTTCGGCCCAGCAGACTGTTCCAGCCCAGTCGTTTCGTTACATCCAGCAGCCCACACAGCAGAATGCCCAGCAACAGTATTTCCCGGTCCAACAGCCAGATGCTCCAGTTCTGCCCACTGGTCAGCAGTCCTTTGGCGGCCAGCACTTTCAACCCGGAGAAATTTCTACTGATACTCCTAAATGCCATATATGTGACAAATACTTTCATACTGCTTTTGACTGTTATCAGCGTATGAATTTTGCTTATCAGGGACGTCATCCTCCGGCTCAGCTTGCTGCTCTAGCAGCTTAGGCAAATCTTGATATTGATGACAATGTCTGGTTTGTTGATAGTGGTGCTAATGAACACATTACAAATGGAACAGCTCCCCTTGCAGATCAGCAACCCTACA
>JAOWBN010187336.1:0-16175 GCA_028565015.1 Pinguicula moranensis | reverse complement strand
AAGAAGCAGGCTCAATGGCAGGTACTGACCGAGCACCTATTACCTCTTAAAATGGACAAATGTTGTATGATGGGAGATTTCAATGCCGTGGCTAACCTTAATGAGAGAAAAGGCGTGGCAATGCACAATTATGTTCAAGAAGTGGCTCTTTTCAACAACTTCTTTACTAAAATGGAGTTGCAGAATTTGAGTATGGTGCGTAGAAAGTTCACTTGGTATTTGAAGTCACTTAAAGCAATGAGTAGATTAGATAGGTTTTTGGTGAGTAACAAATGGCTGGACACAACCGCATCATGGACTCAGGTAGGCTTGGATTGGGATGGATCTGACCATTGCCTTAGTCTATCCTCCAAGCTGCTGAATTGGGGACCAAAGCCACTAAAGGTGCTCAACTCTTGGCTGTTGGACAAAGAATTCAATGTACTAGTAGAACAGGTGTGGCAAAATTATGATCTCACTTGTTTTATGAGTTTTCAGCTGCTTTGGAAGATAAAGTTCCTAAGAGAACACATCAGAATGTGGAACTCATCCTGACCCAGAAACTTAGACGAACAGAGGAAAGCCTTGTTACATAATATCAGTTCCTTTGAAGTGGCAGCTGAAGAGGAGAATGCGTCCAGCATTGATCTACAACATTTAACCGACTTACATCTTCAACTAGATAAAGTCTCAAGTCAATTAAACAATATAACTTATCAGAAATCTTGGATCAAATGGCTTCAGCAGGGTGATGGAAATTCTGCTTTTTTCCATAATAGCTTGAAGAAAACTTGATCTATTAATCATATAGCTGGTGTCTGGGATGGCCCTGCATGGTTGCATGATCCAGAGCAAGTCAAGATGTGCTTTTACTTACACTTTAAAGAGAGGTTTACTGAGAAGATTCCGGTCAGACCACACTTATCTATACAGGTCAGAACACTGGAACAGACAAGTAGGAGGTTTTTACAACATCGCTTCACTGAGTTTGAAATGCTGGCAGCCATCTTAAGTTGTGGTAGTCAAAGGAGCCCAGGACCGGATGGGCTAAACTTCCAGTTTATCAAACATTTCAGTCACTTGCTAAAGCCAGACATCATGCAGCTCTTGCAATAATTCTATAGGAATGGGAAGTTGGCTAGAGGAAGTAACTCTTCTCATATCACCTTGCTGTCTAAATCTTCAAATCCCACTCATGTTTCAGACTATAGGCCAATCACACTCATTGGATCCATGCCTAAAATTATTTCAAAAGTGCTAGCAAACAGGATGAGCCAAGTTATTGGTGATCTGATTAGTACCACGCAATCTGCATTTATCAAAGGTAGGAAATTAGTGGACAACGTGGTGATTGCCAACGAAGTTGTTGATGAAGTGAAGAAGTTGAACAAGCAAGCACTCATATTCAAGGTCGATTTTGAGAAGGCTTTTGATACCATACATTTTAACTACTTGCTGAATATTATGAACAGTATGAATTTTCCAGCATGCTGGCTTTGTTGGATCAAAGGTTTGCTGGATTCTGCTTCTTCCTCTATTCTGATAAATGGGAGTCCCACCAAAGAATTTTACCCTTCATGTGGCATACGACAAGGTGATCCTATCTCTCCGTTTTTATTTTTGTTAGCTGCTGAGGGACTATCAGCTCTGATCAGAAAGGCCACTGACCTGAACATATTCTCTGGACTGAAAATTGGTAGAAATGGTGTACATGTTTCGCATCTACAATTCACTGATGATACCATTCTTTTTGGTCAGGCAGAGTGGAACTCTGTTCTTGCTTTCAAATCCATACTGCTAAACTTTGAATTAATTTTGGGGCTGAGGATTAACTTTGCTTAGAGTAAACTCATTGGGGCGAATATGGATCCTGTTTTGCTGAATGACATGGCTTCTTATCTCAATTGTCAATCATCTGGTATTCCATTCAAATACTTAGGACTCCCAGTAGGATCCAAGATGAGAAACATCAGCTCTTGGCAGCCGGTTGTTGATAAATTTCACAAATTTCTATCAGATTGGGATCACAAACACTTGTCCTATGGAGGTAAGATAGTCCTCTTGAATTCTATCTTATTCTCACTCCCATCTCATTTCTTCTCATGCTATAGAGCTCCAAAATCTATCATTAACCATCTGATCTCTGCTCAACGTGACTTCTTTTGGGGTAGTAAACCTGACAAGTCTAAAATGTATCTGACATCCTGGAAGAAAATCACTACTTCAATTGATAATGGAGGGCTGGGAATCCGTTGTCTTTCAGCCTTCAATGAGGCTATGTTATGCAAATGGGTCCTTTATTTGCTCAATGGAGAACCTTCCTTTATCACTGAAATTCTAAGATCAAAATATGGCAGTAATACTCCTCTTACTATAGCTGGCTTTAGAGCTCTGCTACCCACTGAATTCAACCAAGTGAGAGGTCGACCTAGAGGCCTGAAGTATGCTTCTGAGTGGTGGCATCATCTTCTGGAAACTTCAAGCAATGGATGGTTCACAGATAATATTTTACTCCAATTGGGAAATGGGGATCACATAAAGTTATGGACTGACAAATGGCTCAATAACAACACTCTTGCTGTGACTTACCCAAGGTTGTTCAAGAATGAGATCAGCAAGGATATATGTGTGGGAGAGGCAGGCTCTTGGGTTAATGGAACTTGGAGTTTGTGCTGGAGGTGGAGAAGGCCATTTCTCCCATCTGAACTCCATGAGCTTTCTGCCTTACTAAATGATCTACAACATATCAGCCCACGAATAGGTACCAGGGATAGATATGTCTTCCGAGGTAGTGAAGAAGGGACTTATCGGGTGAGTGATGCATATAAGGCCATTACTTCCGCTGATCAACACGTCTTCTCACCTGATCATCTAGCTCTCACCAAGATCATTTGGACAAGTACTGCTCCAAAAAAAAGTCTATTTTTTCACTTGGGTCTTGATCCAAGATTCAGTACCTACAAAAGCCGTCCTACAGAAAAGAAACATTATACCACCTGATCTGGAAATCTCCTGCCCTATATGTGGTGTTCATGAGGAAACTATCACTCACCTCTTCTCAGAATGTCCTGCAACTCGTAGCCTATGGGAAGGTATTGCATCTTGGTTGGCTATGTCAGCAATAACACAAGTCCCCACCCTTCAGGAATATATTCTTTTAGCCCCCACAGGTACCTACATTCCAGCTTGGATTTCTATTTGGATGGCAATGGTTTGGTTACTTTGGAAAGCAAGGAATAGGGCACATTTCTCTGCGTCCACTCCCAACATTCAGCTACTACTACATGGCATCAAACTTCAATGTTGGCTCTGGATAAAATCTAGGAAAAAGGAACAGTTATTTCCCTATAGTTTTGCAGACTGGATGTTGCAGCCGCAATCCTGTATGATGCTATCTATATAGCCTCGGTTGATCACATGTCAGGTATCTCTTAATTTACTGTTATATAGCTAACATTACATTTTGCTTGTATGCATATCATTGCAGCTACTACCATGCTCTGGTAAAGTCTTTCAATCAAGAAGATCCATACAAGCAGGTAAGAAACTAAGACAACTGGTATTATGAGCTCCATTATTATGATTCCACTTCACTTCGGTTCAGGTTAGGAAGGAGACCTTCCAATCATAAAAATGAAAAAGTGAGAAATGAGTATTGAGCCTGGCAATTGAAATGAGTTAGCTTTTCGCTTTTTGCCATGGTGTTTGGGCAAGGTTTTGGCAATTTTGTTTGTTAGCGGATTTAAAGAGATATTATGCTGGCGGATCAATGACTTCAAATTCATATGGTTAGATATTGAAGGCAATTAGATTTTTGCACAATGAGGAGAGACTGTTCATGTAACCGGTTCTAGAGTTGAAGTATTCTTGATAGCCTGCCACTGATCTCTTACTCCCCAGTGGATCAGTTAATTCATGTCTGGAGCCATGACTTCAAGAAAGTAGTTATCCAAGGGGCTTCTCTAGATTAAACACTAGGAAGTCCAAGTACACAACTCCATCACAAAGAAATTGCTGGGAGTATGCTGGAATCAATGATACAATCAAAGAATTATAGAGTAAAGGTGTGCTACTCCATCAAAGATCTCATCAGCCTCTAACCATCAGCTGGAAACGAGCAAAGACAAGTGTGACAAGAGCATATTCCAGTTTGAAGGGACATTGCACTGAGAAATTTTTCAAACAGGGATGAATGAAAGACAAGCTCAATGATGATCAAGACATAGGCAATGAGTCTAGAAGGTGTTGGAAGCTGGATGATTCCTTGAAAGTGAACTACCATATTCTTGCCCTACCTGTTATATTCTTCTTACATTACAGGGATACCTCATCAAAATAGAAGGAGTTATGTACCAATACTCCTCAATAAAGGATATTGATAAGTTGATAGTCATGATATCCAGATTGGTGAAGAACAGGTAATGACGATGAACTGAATGCCGAGATGCTTGTGCATTCATGACGTTAGGGGAGCCGTATACCTGTTCACCTTTAGCTATAAAGGAGGGTTTGATGGAGGGACAAATTATATAGTTCACGATCAGGAATCAGACGCTAACTTCACATCATAGGCTCACTGACTTAGGGATAGCTAGTCTTCACTTGTATATATTCCCTGTTACTTTATTTTACTTTGTCTTTTTTCTCTTTGTATACCTCTGTAAATAAATTATATCATATATAAAATTTGGGCTTATAAAAAAAAACTTCCATTTTCCATAATTATTATTTTATTTATTTTTCAGATAGGCAATGCCACAGTTTAGAACCAGAATCACTTTTAATATTTGACCGAAACTCCTGTTTGTTTTTCCTCTAAATTCTATTATTGGACTTCCGGGCATCGTACAAGTTAAATATATGATTCCAATCCAATAACCCACTCGCTTTTTTCTGGGCCCTAACAACGTCATTATGAAACATAATCACATGGAAGACTTATTACAATCACCCTCGTCAGTTCAGTTACATCAGTCTCATAACGACAGAAAAAAAGAAGAAAAAAAGTTGATTGTCTTCAATCGTTGTCATGTCTCCAAGTCATCATGTCTCCAAAACAAGGGGTAGATTTTATTATAAACTAAAAGAATAATTTTTCAGAATAATATCGTAAGGATTTTAATTGAAGTATTATTTCTATAGTCAAGTTAAAAGTTGCAATGAAATGTCATTATTTCCAATATAAAATAATTTTTCAGAATAATAGATATGTTTTCCCATATCAATATATAAGGACATGTTTAGCCTCAGGGGCGGATTTTTTGGGTTAATTCTTAATATTCTTAGCTTGGACACAAAAAAAATTAATGTGTGGCATTTGGGCTAATCTAAATATGCTTAGCTTGAGCCAAAAAAATATGTCCGGACTAAATCTGAATATGGGTAACTTGGGCAAAAAAATAACTGATTCGTCTTATTTTGATAGAGCAGATAGTGTGTTTTCAGTTATGAAATAGGTTAAAAGTATTTTTTTTAATAAAATGAAAAATAAATATATTTCATATTCAATAATTTTTTTTATATTGAACGATAATTATGTATAGCCATTGATTTTAATTTTGTTATCGATAAATTTTATGGCAAGTGTGGGCGTCGGGAGCAAAATATCTAAATATTTTTATTGTTGAATTTTATATATGTTTTATTAATAAAATTTTTATTATTACTCACTAATTTTTTTTTGGATCTTGTAGAAAAAATATTGCCTAAACTTTAAACCCTAAAAAAATAATTTTGTCACCCCTAAATTTTGTTTTCCAGTTTAGCCTTGTGTTTAAAACCTCGAAGTTTAAACAATAAATAAAAAGTAACCTCATGAATCCAAATAAAAAGTAAACTCATGAATCCTTTTTCTTCTTTTTTTTAGTTTTTATTTTAAACCAACTCAACCCATTTTAAGACTTTTCATCTTCCGAAAAGTTGACATGGCATTTCTCATGCATTGTCGTTGAATTCTATCCTTTGCCTCCAATCTTCCATAATTAGACCTTGCTTTTTGCTTTTTCACCTGCGGATGACTTTCTTTGCCAATTCTTAGAAATGAGTTGTCGATTTCGTAATGGAAGAGGCTTCTGTTTTTTACTGGCTTGGATGGGAAAACGTGTTTTTTTCTTGTGGCTTTGAGCGTGGGTAGGGTGGGAAACTTTTTTTTTAGCTCAAAAAACTGGTCTCAATTAATAAATAAAACAAAATCTTACAAAACGAAAAGAAGCTAAAACGAAAGCTAAAACCAAAAGAAAGCCAAGTCTAAGGGCGTGAGATCATGAATGGGAAAAATTGAGAATAATTTGCATGCAACTCTGTAGCAATATGGGAGGGGCTCGGAAGCTTCAGAAATTAAAAGAACCAGTTACTTCAAGATTAACAAGACGATTAACACTAAAATTAGCCTCCCAATATGTGTGCAGAACTTGCAAAGAGAAGACAAACTACCAAGGAGATGATATCATGCCACTGCAGAATGAACTGATGTGGGAGGCAAAAAGTTTGATAAGAACTCACTAAAGAAGGCTCATTTACAAGGAGACTATAGAATCACCTTTATGGAAAAATTACAGAGACCTTGCCGATCTTTCTCGAAATCACTCAGTAGAGGTCGAGGATATTCGAGAACTCTGGGAAAAAGGTGTCCACATACATCCCCTCGCAAAAGTTTGTTGCAGCCCTCAACAAGCCTTATTCATCCCGAGCCCCCAATCAAAGTCAAGAGAAATGGCCTTTGCCACCCGACAACAAGATAAAACACAACGACTACCACCCACAAGTGGTGTAGGCAACTACCTGTTACATCCCAAGAAAAAGACCATTTTACCCCTTGTTAACTCTCTAAAAATGCCAGTTTGGTTAGTGTAATGGATAAATAATTTCGGGAGATAAAAGTTGTGGTACACTAATTCTTATTTGTACACACCCACTCCCCACACTACGATAATAAGCTAGTCATTTTGCCTCTCCGCTATGAGAGTTATATGGTGTGGATCGAAGGAAAATTTTCATTCGTCACATCATTGGCGTTGTCATAGGGAAGTTTCACATACACATTGACAGACTCTCCTAGCGAACAAACCTAAGATGACAACCCTTGTGGAAAAGAGATGTAGATCCCATGTCAGCAGTAGAAAACGAGACAATGCGGGTGAACCACTTTGGCACTTCCCTGCAAAAGAAAAGATCAGGAAAATAGTGAAAGCAAGTTCATGTCAATTTCTTTTAAGGGTAACAAACCCATCAAGATGGAGGCACATGGTACTTTGTTTGTTACTGCACAACAAACAAACTTGGGAGATAGCCCCGACGAATTAGAGGGAATCTCGAAGGATGATTTTAATGAATTTTGAACTTTCAAGGACATGCCCCCCTCTTCAAAGAGACTTTGGAGGGAATTACGGGTCAGATGGGATCTTGCGGCGCAAGAAGAAATCCTTGGGACAAAGAACCTCATGGAGCACGGAGACTCGACAATACCTGACACTACATGTGGGATCCACCAAGCAACATTGTGAAGTTTGAATTTGTCATCTTTAGAGAAAATTAGAGTCCTAGAGAACACACTATTCTCAAAAGAGGTTGTGGCCACGGAGTATTGATATCGGCTGCCGAACCCCCCCACCCCCACCCCCACTTAGAATGGGACCAAAGTCCCTCTAGCTCATGTCACTGGATTTCGGAATCAGATGGAGGCCATGGGCAAGTCCAAAGTTGTAACTTACCAGGATTTCTCCCTAACTCTTATGGGCAAGGCCCAGAAACAGTTCATTTATTTGATACCTAACTCCATAATGGGGTAGGATCTATTTACTAAAATATTAGAGCAACATTTTGCGAGTTAGAAGAAATCATCCCACAATAATACTTACCTCATAGAAGTAGCCCAATACGAAGGCGAATTATTGGTCAATTTCCTAGCATGCTTTAATGCTGAATGCGAGAACCTCTCCAAACTACCATCTTGATGAAGATTCAGATCCTGCTGCATTTCCTCCAACCTGACATCATGGCCAATGACTTAGCCTTGCGCTTCTCCATAACTCATGGCGAGCTGTCTGAATTCGAGAGAAAACATGTGAAGATTAATGATTTTAACATGGAAAAGAAGAGATGCAGCAAAGCCTTACAAGGAAAGAGCATTCCCCCATCTAAGAAGGACATTCCACTAGAGAAGGGTGCAAACTTCAGAAGCCTACCAACCAGAAGGCCCCTTCGGATTTTGGCCAGCCGTACAGGCCGCGCTACACTACCTTCAACCTTCTAAAGGTGCCCTGAGGAGAGATCTTTGCGATAGCCAAGGGTGACAGAGTCTTTTTCGAACGAAAAATCTCCCATGGGACTATAGAGGACTAACGAATAACTCTACTGTTGGTACTACAGGGAACACTAACACACTACGAAGGATTGTGTAGAATTGAAGCACGAGATTGAAAGACTTATTCGACTTGGAAATATGTAGGAACGGTTTAGGAAAATTCCCCTTAAGAATGACGTCCAAGCACGAAGCTACACCTGGACAAGACATCTTAACCACGGGCAAAGGAATAAACAACCCCATAATCCTCCATCCTGGTGCAATATCTCTAGGAGCAAAACAATTTTGTTGCTAAAGAACCCATTCCTCAAATCATCAACATAATCACTGGGTTATTCACAGTAGAAGTATCCACGTAAATTTGGAATAGAGCAGCTAAAGAGGGATGAACGTGACTTCGATACAAGCTCCCCTAAAAATTGTCGAAGAAGTACGCTTTGGAAGAGAGGAGAGCTCATGAGGATTGCTTGAATATGTGCCAATGGTTCTCATGGCCCGCCTAGGAAAATTTGAGAGGAGAAGATTCCTGGCAGATCAAGGCAGTTCAGTAGATATCTTGTCCTATGGAGTCCACCACATGGGCTTGGGGAAACCCCCACTGGAACCACTCATAACTCCCCTAGTAGGGTGCTTGGGATGGAAGTTCAGGTTATTGGCATCATCAATTTGTCATTGTTCCTCAGCAAGGGGACGAATGTCGCAATGTAGGTAATATGATTTGCTGTAGTTAGAGAACCCTTGTACTACAATGCAATTCTTGTAATGCCCAACCTATACTAGTTCCAGGCTATCGTGTGCACCTATCACAAACTCATGAAGTTCCTACTCCAAATGGAATGGGGAAGTTGGAAGCATAGAATGTGGCCCTCGTTTGCCAATCTATACCAGCCAAGGATGAACCAACCCCAAAGAAAATGCGCGAATTTTGCCACCTAGAATACAAACTTGCAGGACCTCCATAAGGGGCCCCGGTACTTGACTAGTCCCATTATGTTTTATACCTAGAAGAGAGATACAAGGTTCCTGTGGCTTTGTACAAGAAATTTCTGTGAGTTCTTAAGGGGCTGGGAAATTGCAAAGCTAAACTGCGTTAGAAGAAAAAATGGAAACAAGATGAAGCGGGGAGGCTGGAGGCCGGCAAAATTGCAAGGGTGGAAATAGCATAATTACAAGATTGTTAAGAGGGAAGCCTCGTACTCCATGAAAGCACTTAATCTCTAAGTAGGCAAGGACTCAGATGGGAAGGAACATACCGCGTGCATGAATTTTGTGCCAATAGGATGTGCCTTCTATAGACTCTTAAAGGTCAAGTCCTCGATAATGCTTGAAGCTTCACTATACCCCAACTGCCTGAGAGGAAAACTAAGAGAACGAGGAGGATTGAAATGAAGAAGATCCTCTCGGCGAGTCGCCATACTCCCGTTAGAGGTACCTCCTTCAATACTCATGAGGAAGGAAATAAATAAATATTACATATGTCCCTACATGAAGAACCATCGTATTCCTTGGGTGAAAAGATACCCCATTTAACACTAGTGAGGAAAGAAAGGGAAAAAATATGTCCCCGCACGAGAAGTCATCACACTTCTAGGGGAGGCAACCCATTCACCACTTGTGGGAAAGAGAAAAAAAAATATATGTCCCTGCATGAGGAGCCATCATACTCCTCTGGGAAAATGATGAAAAGATCCTCCAAAGAGGCAAGCCATTCAACACTCATGGAGAAGGAAAGAATATATATATATATATATATACAATATATATATATGTCCTTGCCCGAGGATCCATCATACTCCCCAGGAGGAAAGAGCAAAATGATCCTCGCACAAGTTGACACTTCTCGTGAAAACACCTCATTCAACATTCGTACTTCAATTCTACACTCGTGCAACAATTTCAATGCAAGAAGAAACGTCCATCCCAACTTTTCCAAGAGAAAAAAATCGCATATTTTGAATCACGCTGCCCAAACTTCTTCTTAGTTGCAGCCTCAACCATCAAAACCCACTTATAAAAGGTCTCCAAATGATGATATCATAGCACAACTGACTGCTGCCACCAAGAGCAACACTGATATTATAGCACAGCTAGCCATCGCGTCAAATAGCTTCATGCAAGAATCCTGAGCTAATTTGAAGGATCAAGCTGTGGCAATTAGGAACTTGGAAATTCAAGTGGGGCAATTGGCAAAGCTGCTCCTTGAAAGGCCACAAGATATCTTATTGAGCATCACAGAATTGAACCCCAAAGAGCATTGTCAAGCTGTAACTTTGAGAAATGGAAAGGAACTAGAAGAGAGTTTGAGACATGTCCCTTCCCTAAAGAAGAAAAGTGAACAAGAAGTAGAAGAGCCACGACCTCAACTAAATATTGAGAAAAATACCGCGAATACCTCTCCACCGAAGTTTGAAACAAGGTAAACTGGATAAGAAATTTTAGAAGTTTCTTGATGTTTTCAAGAAACTCCATATCAATATTTCTTTTGCGAAGGCTTTGGACCAAATGCCATGCTATGCGAAGGAGAAGGATGTTTTATCTACAAAAGGAAGTTAAAAGACTACGAGATTGTGACTCTAATAGAAGAATGCAATGAAAGAAATTGTCTTCAAATCTTAAGGATCCAGAGCGAGTTTTACTATTCCTTGCCCTATTGAAAATTCTACCTTTGAGAGAGCATTGTGTGATCTTGGTACAAGCATTAACTTGATGCCCGTGTAAATTTTCAGAAACTTATACTAGGTGAAGCTTGACCCACAACCATCTCTCTTCATTTGTCCTACCACTCTATCAAGCATCCAAGAGGCATCATTGAAGATGTCTTGGTCAAGGGCGATGTTCATCTTCCAAGCAAATTTTATCATTTTGGACATGGAAGAAGATCAAGACATACTGATTATTTTGGGAAGGCCATTCTTAGCTACTGGAGGATTATTGATAGATGTGCAAAGAGGTGAGCTAGTGCTGAGAGTGCAAGGAGAAGAAGAAAAGTTCAAGGTGTTTAAATCCATGAAATACCCAAACGTTAACGAGAATTGTTCGAGCATTGATTCTACTGATTACCTGCCATTGGAAGGATATGAATATCATCGAGTTGAGCCAAAAAATTGTTTGGTGAGTGAAAATCCCACCATATTGGAGGAGCCCCTGGTCATGGATTGTGTAAAGTGGTTGGAGGTCAATGAGCCCATGAGAAGAAAACTTCTCGAAAAAAATGTTGAAGAATTCGTAGACACCCAAACCGCAAGAGGGCATTGTTTTGGGACAAAAGTATCGATGAGGAGGATTAAATTGTGGGACCTTGGAAAATTAAAGTCTAGGTGCTTGGGCCCGTTTAAAGTAGCTCAAGTATTTCCTCATGGGGCCATTGAGATTTCTCACCCGAACAAAGGAAACTTCAAAGTGAATGGCCAAAGGTTGAAGCCCTATCTTGATGGTGGTCGTGTGAATAGCAAGGCTGCCATTCATCTTGCAGATTGAAGAAAATCGTGTCAAGCTAGTGACGTTAAAAAATGATTATTATGATGTTCTCCCTCCTCTCTTCTATTCATTACTGTACCTGCTTGTTTAATTATGATAAAATTTAAGTTTGTGGAGGAGGTAATATACTGGCTTGGGAGTAGTCGTTTACGTACTGGTTGTAATTGTTACTAGTTATTTCACTTGCTTATGTGTAAGATCGATTAGATCACACACTAACTAGAATTTTGGCTGAGATGCAGGTGTGAGTGGTTGAAAGATAAGTAAGAAAAGAGATGACATCCGAGGCACTAAATTGAGTTGGCACACAAATTCTATAACCTCTAGGCCGTGGCCCCGATTCTCATGGTAGTAACTCGAGGCCTCCAATTTCCCGTATCACCACTAACCCGTCCCTACAGTTTAGCACACCGTGATATCTTGCTAAAGAGTAGTAGGACATGGCTTATGGCTCTGTTTCGAGGCTATTTTGAAGAAGAACTGAATGCCCAAGGGGAGTCATATTTCTATTACTTTATCTTTTCTCTCCACTGAGGGCAGTGTCAGTTAAGTTTAAGGAAGGTGCACCATATGACTGTGTTGCTATTTTGTTTATTTGTATGTTGTGTTTGTTTGTTTGAACTATTTTATTTTCATTACCTTGCTTGTTAGTTATGCTTCATTATGAGGTTATGTGCCCATTGTGCATTGTTGTTATTTGTGAACGTCGTTGTACATTGTGTCATGAAATATGGTGGATTATTTCTTGATGAGAGTTGATAATTGGTGCATTGTGGGGACCATGTAGAAGTGGAGTTATCCGGGAAAAGTCTTTGATTGAATAGGAATCTTGAGTGACTCTTCAAGTAGAAGTATCCTCTCTCAGCCTAAACAAGTCGGAACAAGTTATGGATAGGAAAAAGTAAAAGCGACCCCCACCCCCCAGAAAAACCCAAAGTATATTCTATATTTTGATGAATAGGTAGGCATTTGTTGTGTAATCAAAGATCAAGAAACCTATTTAAAAGAAAAGTAAAGCAAAGATCATCTTGATGTACATAAATGCTCTCCAATCGTTGTATGTACTAGTGCTCTCTAGTCTATTGTATGATCTTGATAAAGAGATTATTTATTGATTTTGAGAATAATTTCTATCTCAATCGCTAACCGCCTTGACATGGCAAAAAAGATTGGAGAATTGAATAGGATAATTTTCATTCTTAGTACCTAAGAAGGAGATTTTTCACCCAAAAAATGGATGACCCACATGCCCACTCGTCAATTTCTTAGATACGTGTTTCTCGTGTTTTGGAAGGTTTCAATGAATATGCTATGCAAATTGGAAAATAGAGGATAAATGAAAACAATCACAAGGTCATGACCCTGAATTCTACAGGTTGCAACTCTAGTCTGGATACCACGTGATCTTTTGGCGGGAAAAGAGGCAAAAATTTACATATATATGGAGTAGTGGATGGACGAGTCTACCCTTACTTATGGGAGAGAAAAGTCTCCGAAGCCCTTCTCCAATCTTCCAAAGGAAGCTATCCTTCAAGACATAAAGTATTCTCTTGGCAACTAATCAATTCATTCTTTCAATCACTTTCTGGAAAGAAGCTTGCTAGAGAAGCTCGGGAGGAAGGAGCTCTCGGGGTAGTGTTCACTCGAGAAGGGAGTTTCTTCTCTTCTACTGTTTTTAGCATTATGAACTCACTTTTATCTCGATCTTGTGAAACCCATGCCTTGAGCATGGCTAGTAGTAGTTTCTTGGGCATGACATAGCCCTTTGTGTATTTTTTCAAAGTTTTTTAAAAATGGCTAGCTTTTGGTTAGGATGTTGAAGTTGTTTAGTTTTATTGCACTTCATTATTAACTAGAATTTGCTTAGTAACACAAATGTTAGTACTTTAAGCTTCGTTCGAGATTCAGAGATGAGAACCTAGCTGCAAATGATAAAACTAACCCCAAGTACCATAAACATGAGATTCGAGTGATGAATGTTAATGGAAAATGTGTCATCTTGTATGAATTTCATGCGATTAAAACCTCTTCGTAAGTCAAACGAGTTTTGAGAGATGAGTACGAAACTAGTAAGGGAGGATTTTGTAAGTTAGAAATTCTTGGTATGTTTAGGCATGAGATTCTAGAGATGAGTGCTTGCACACTGTATAAGAGGAACTATCACTAGACATGCCCAGGCCGGGCCACCCGGCCTGGACCGCCACGACCCGGCGAGCCCAGGTCCAAAAAATCTGGACCCGGGCCCTTGGCCCTTCCGGCGGGCTAACCGGCCCGCCTGGGCACGGTTGGCCCTCCGGGTCGATGATTTTTTTCATTCAATTTTGTAATTTTTTTTTTCATTCCGTCTAACGGAAATTATATTTAAAAAATTAATCTTATAAATTTTATAACAACTAAATTTACCAATCTTTTACCAAAATACAAATTTTATAAATGTATGTTTATAAATAGTTGACAAGTTTATATAAATAGGATTTATATTTTATCGTTAGGGTTTATTATTTATGTTTTTGGGTTTAGGTTTAATAATTATATATGTTTAATAATTTATAAATAAGTTTATATAAAAATTATAATTTATATAAAAGTTATAATTTATATAAAAGTTATAGTTTATATAAAAGTTATAGTTTTTATAAAAGTTATAGTTAATATAAAAGTTATAAGTTAATATAAAAGTTATACTTTATATAAAAGTTAAAGTTTATTTAAAATTTATAGGTTTATATAAAATTATAGTTTATTTAAAATTAATAAATTTATATAAAAGTTAAAGTTTGTTTAAAATTTATAAGTTTATATAAAATTTATAGTTTATTTAAAATTTATAAATTTATATAATAGTTATAGCTTATATAAAAGTTATAGTTTATGTAAAAGTTATAATTTATATTCATAATTTTTAAATTTAGGGACTAGGTTTAGGGTTAGGGTTAGGGTTAGGGTTTAAGTTTATATAACATTTTTAAAATTTATAAGCTTTATAGGGTTTAGGATTTAGGGTTTAAGTTTATATATTATTTAGGGTTAGGGTTTATTTTTAAATTTAGGGACTAAGGTTAGGTTTATGGTTAGGGTTTAGGTTTAGGTTATATTTTAAAATTTGTAAATTTTATAGTTTAGGGTTTTAGGTTTAGAGTTTATTGTTTTGGTTTAGGGTTTATAATTAGATTTTAAATTTAGAGTTTTTAGTTAGGGTTTATTTATGATTTAGGGTTAGGGTTTATCTTTAAATTTATAATATCTTATTATTCAGGGTTTATAAACTTTGATTTATATAAATATATAAAATATATAAATTTATAAGAATTAGGGTATATAAAAATTATAATTTATATAATTTTTTGGGAGTTAAGGGTTAGGCCGTTAGGTTTTAAAAAAATAAAGTAATATAAATTGCTTGAGGTTAATTATAAATATTATTAACATTTATAATTAAATTGCCTACGTATCATTTATGTTTTTACACATAAATGAATCAAAGCTTACGTAGTTCTCTTACATTTCTTACCTATTGGCCAACTATTTATTGGTCGTCCTCGTCCTCATCTAGTACCTGGCTCGTGCTGCTCGCTGATGCCGTATTAGATTCCTAGATATCGAATGGATCTTTTTCCTCCATTTGTTCATGTTCTTGTGCTCTACGTGCAGCAGCTAACCAATCCTTAATGCATGGTTGAAACTCTAGGTTGAGTGGATGGATGTTTGATCGTCGGTCGTCTAGAATGTACCCAACTGAACTAAATTCTTGCTCTACGGCCACCGTAGAAACTGGCATGCTAGAAGTTCTTTTACAATCATCGATAATACTAGAAATTCATTGTTTTGGTCCTCCACCAATAGAGAATATCGAAATTCCAGTAGGAGCTATAATCATCACCTGTTTGAGCAATCTCAAAGGTAATCGTTAGATAAGTGTCAAGTTCCACGAATGTAGAACTTGACGAGGCCTTAGGGCGTTTAGATAGGGATTTCATTATGTTTTCCATTCTTTCTAAGATTGATGATCTAGAACCCACTACTTGAGCCAGCTTCCAGCCTACGAGTTGGTACAGAAATGCCTAACTGAGTTTGATACTATTCATATAATTCATTTAATAATTTTGAAACTTTTTCTATTATCAAGTTATAATTCACAAGACAATTTCCGTCCGTGTTGCGAAAATCGCCATAATAGTCTTTTAAGTAGTTTTTCAAACCTTGTAATTTTATTCGGGGGTAAAAACGGTTGCAAAAAGATAAAGTAATGGTATATCTAGAAGATATTTAGACCATTTTGTTGAAATAACATCTATAAGAGGTACGAAACTTTCCTCTTCTCTAAATCTAGTTAAAATGGTTCCTACGTTAATACAAATAGGCACAACAAGGTGACTAATTGGTTTATATACATATGATAATAATTTAGTATATTCAT